>JAKIJQ010000228.1:0-223343 GCA_023373905.1 Rhizoglyphus robini | reverse complement strand
AAGGCTTTGTGTCGATTAGGGCGTCATCTTGTGGTTGCAACTTGCAACTGTGTTGCGTTGTATTTTTTCTGCGAGTATCGTGTGTTGTTGTGGTTGCTCATTGCAAATTTCAATGGATCTCGTTAAGCACTTTTTATTGATACTTTTCCTATGGATTTTTGGTCGAGTTTATCAAAAATATTGAGCTCTGTCTTGCCTGAAAGGCAATGCCTAATGGAAGCCTTTTGGCACGAGTAGCATCTCACCTGGGATACTTGTGCAAATATGCATTCATCGGCGACTTCGGCCCATTACGAAACTGGCTAACTCTTTATTCTGGTAGCTTTCCTCCTGGGCTTATAAGAATCAATGGAAATGGTCCACAGGCACATTTCATCTCGTAGTCTGTTTAATGATTCTGCTCTGTTTTCGGTACGTCTTTTCCATAATAACAAATTCTTAATTCTAATTCTTAATTATATTTTTGCAGATAATTTTGTGGCATTTCATTATCGAAACTACAAAGTCATTTCTTGGACTACGAAAACTAAATATTATATTATATTTTGGGTATTTTCCTCTGAATACTGATTGAATCTATCAATCTATCGACCGAGCGATCAAGGTTTTGGCGAATTGGTGTTTTCTTCCTTGCTTTTTGGCCACGGAGCTCACTGTAATTCTTATCACGATCAAGATTATTAGAATGCTTTATGAAATGCGCTGAAAATGTATATTTGGCGGTGGTCATGTCTGTTTACACATTGAGCGTCATTCCCTCACGATCGCCTTGCTGGCCACCTTATCTCGATCGATATCTCTAATTCTTATCACAAACTTCCATTAAGTCTCTTTTCTTGGTGGCCGTGCACGCACGAATTTCTCTCACATTCTCTCATTAAAACCACGTTGCTCACCGTTGCTGTCGTCCACTTCTTATTCCGGTGGTGTCCTGCTTGTTTGCACTTCACTTCGGTTCTTCTCTGCGCACTTTATTTTTTTCAAGGTTAGATTTTGCTTAATTCTAGTTCCGTGTGTTTGGTAGTTTCAGTTGTTTTATGTATTCTACCATTACTAACCATTGATTATAATCATACTTACTTTATATTTCGTTCTAGGTTTTGTATGTTTTTTTGGTTTTAAACCGATTTGTGAATTTTGTTTCAGGATTATGGCAGATTCAACAAGTATGTTACCGTTATTTTCTAATCCATCTAAATCGCCTAATAATATTATTTTTATCCTTTATTATTCTATTATTAGGAGGCCGCGGTGGTGGAGGAAATTTTCGTGGCCGTGGCGGGGGTCCTGCTGGTGACTCTACAGGAAGTGGTTTCCGTGGCGGACGTGGCGGTGGCGCTGATCGTGGCCGAGGAGGTTTCGTCCCTCGTGGCGGTGCTAACTTTGGAGTTGACATTCCAATGCCCAAGGGCGAGGAACACCGCCAACTGGTGGCTCAGCCAATGCTGCCCGGTACAGTTGGAACGTCGATTGATTTGCTTGCCAATTTTTATCGATTCAAATTTGACGATATTACCATTTTTCAATATGACGTGGCAATCTCAGAGGATTCTCACAAGGAACAAGAGCGGCCTTCTTCCGCTGCCTCTAGTAATGACGGTAACGGTAGGCAACAAAATTGATATCTTCATAATTGTATTAATTTGCATTATTATTGCAGAACTAACCAACCTGGAAAAGTTCATCAAGAAATTTTCTTCTCTTATTATGGATCAATTTATCGTGGATAAAGAACATTTGTTTTCTGGATTTAAACCCGTTTTTGATGGTGTCAAGAATCTGTTTACTGTCAAACAGTTGGCTACTTCTGGAGGGAAACCTACCAATGCAAAGGTACGTTTACGTTGTTTTAAGTTTTAATCCACTGTATATTGTTTTCTGTGTTTGTTTTGTTTTTGTTAATGATTCTTTTGGCAAATTATGTCTCTAATAACTTTTGTTGGTTTTCCTTTTCCGCAACACACTAGGTCACTGTCTCTATCGACGACCGTCCATCCGATTTTAACATTAAACTAACTCTTGTCGGTCGTATTGCCATGTCCGAAGCAATGGACTTTTATTTGGGAAAACAGTCCCAACTTCCCGAACGTGTCATTCACATATTGGAGATTGTGTTTTGCTCTATAATGAACCAAATTTACCATTGTTATCAGCGCAAATTCTTTGACCTCACCATGGTACAGCGTTCACCAAAGGTTGGCAACATAGTCGACTTTGTTTCGGGTTTCATTCCGTCTGTGAGAATGTGCGAATCTGGCCTTGCACTCAATCTGCACCTGAAGACTTCCTGCACTGTGGCACAGTCGCAGCAAAAATTGTTGGATTTTGTCGGAGCTGTAGCTAATATTCAGCCTGGAAGGAAGCCAAACAGGTACATTTTGCAAATACTTCTGGTAATTTTATTTCGGTATTATGACTTTTGTATTTTTTTGTTCATATAGAGCCCAAATTGTAGAAGCCAACAAGATGATTCGTCATCTTCGTATGTACACCCAACATTCCTCCAAGAAGATTTTCTACACAATGGATGGTTTGGTTGACCGTGGCCCACGAGACTTTACTTTCTCCAACCGAGAAGGCATTCGAATGAACATTGCCGATTACTTCAAGGCCGAGTATGCCATTCAGTTGCAGGAACTTCCTCTGGTGAAGACGGTGGGCAAACAGGCCAAGTACATTCCACTGGAACTGTGCTTTTTAGTGGAGAATCAGTTTTTGTCCAATTCAAAGATTAATTCTACTATTCAACGAGAGTTGCTTATGAAGAGTACTCATGCACCGAATGTTTACTTTGACAAATTGGGAACGGTCGTGAAGAAGATTGCCTCAGCTGATGCGCAATTGCAGGAGCAGTATGGCTTGGAACTGACTACCAAGCCGGTGGTTTTCGAGGGCATGGTTTTGCCTTCGCCCAAGTTGCTCAATGCAGATCCTAGGTAAGTGTACGCCATTTTCGTTATTAATTTCTTTCATTTGCTTTTTATGTTATTTATTATGACTAATATTTATCTTGGTTTTTTTGTTTGTTCACCAGGGCTCAATTTTTCTCATGCAAACCAACCCCCAAGAATTGGGCAGTGTTTTGTTTTGACCCAGCAGTCTCGCCTGAAGAGTTGCAACAATTCATCACTGCCATGGTGGAACGAGCCCGTTACTTTGGTCTCAACTTTTCTGCTCAGTCTCGTCCAATTACCAAGGTGGAGGTGCATGATGCCAAAGCCATTTATAGTGCCTTCTATAATTTGCACTCGAGAACCGAGGCCGAGTTTGTTTTTGTTGCCATTCCAAATCGTAAGTGTAATTTGTTTTTGTTTTAAGCTTTTTCGTTTGTTTAATATAATTTTGTATATATATTCTTAAGGTCATTCTGATTTTGCGTCCAGCATGTTGTACAGTCTGGTCAAGTACAACTGTGATCAAGAGTTTGGCTTCGTGTCCCAGTGCTTCAAGTCCGAGTTCATCGGCCGTATCCCAAATGGTTATTTTGATAATTTTCTGCAGAAAGTCAACGGCAAAATTGGTGGACTCAACTCTGCACTCGATCCTGCAATGTTGCGTTCACTTCCCTTCAATCTGTCTCGCACCATGTTGGTTGGTGTCGATGTCAATCATCCGGCCGAGACCGAGAAGGTGGCTAGTTCGGTGGCTGCTGCTGTTGGCAGCACGGATGCTCTCTTCTCACAGTACGCTGCCAGTATTCGGGTACAAATGAAGGACCGTGATGAGATTGTGAAGGATCTGCACAAGATGATTGCAGAATTGTTGATTGAATTTAAGAAGATCAATAGTCGCTTTCCGGAGAATATTATTGTCTTCAGGGACGGCGTGTCGGAGGGACAGTTTGATAAGGTGAGTGTGACAACTTTCGACATTCATAATCGCCTTTTGTGTGCGTGTGCAAATCCTTTTCTTAATTCTCGAATCTTTTGCCCCCTACAAGAAAACTGAGATTGCTCTAATTCAAGCTGCGATCAACAAGATCACCTCTGGCGAGTCAATCAAAATTACGATGATCATTGTTCAGAAGGGACACCACACTCGTTTTGTTCGTCAAACTGCGAATACTGCCGGACGAAAGCCAACTTATAATGTTCCAAGTGGAACCGTGGTTGATCATACTATTGTGGAGCCTGTGCACAAAATGTTCTATCTTAATAGTCACTTCTCTCCTTTGGTAAGTTTTGCTTGAGATGTTCATGTTGTGGGTGGTTGACAAAACTAAAGTCTTTTGTTTGTTTATAGGGCACTTCAAAGCCGACCAAGTATGTCATCCTGAAGGACGATCTCAAGCTCTCCACTGATGGACATTGAGAGGGTGTGTTTCAGTATGTGCCCCAATTGCATTCGCACTCGAACCGTAATCGCACTACCCACTCCAGTCCGCTATGCCCTTCTCGCTGCCTATCGTTCGAAGATGCACATTGAAGCTTAACGAGAAATTTTGGCCAATGCTAAAGAAGCGGGAGAAGAGAGCGATGAAGATAAACAAGAATTTGAACAATCTGTCATCAAACGACTCAACAAATGGGTGAAAGTTCACGACGATATCAAGAATAAACTTTACTACTGTTAACATGTGTTTAATTTAATTTGTTATGTTTTTTTATATCAATCCTTTTAAATCAATCAATTTTGTGTAGTGATGTATGGCTTTGTAAATGGTAATCTTCTGTTTTGTGTCTATTTTGACATAGACAATCATTTTAACTTTCATGTATTCACCACACTATTCTTTATATTTATACAAATAATTACAAGTATTACAATTAAATTCGATGTTATCAATGTATTATTACATTAAAAATATAAATTGGATTCTATTTATATGTACGCCTGACCCGTTACACGTCCAAGTTATCCGAAAGGGGCAGTGACAGATCAATGTACCAATTGAATGTTGCCACAGTTTTATGCATCAACTTAGGCCAAATTGATTTCACTCGTGGCTTGTCTTTGGTTATTAGTAGATAAAGATGTAATTCACTGTTGTGCAATTACACACATTGCTGCGGTTCGCCTGAAAGAAGAGGCTTTCTCTTGCATTGCCCATATTACTAGTATGAGATAGTAAATGTAGAAAAGGCCGCTACTGACTTGATTTCTACCACTTATCGTTGCAGAATTATCTGATTGTTTAGGAACAGTGCACTGCTTGACAACGTGAGATAAAGTGCTTCATTGGGGCTGTGGTTGATGAGCAATTTGTTGCACCGAAGAGATCAATTCAATCATGCCAACGATGGCTACATTTCATGCATTTCCTTACTTGGCAAGTGATTACTGGACAGTTGTTTGTGTCAGTTCACTTGCAAGTGACACATGATTGGATCGAGATGAACTGGGGCACTTTCTCCTTCCGACTGTTAAGTCATAATGTGAAACAGAAACAATTTCTAGGTTCCGCAGAACTTTCCGAGCATTGACTTGGCCCACTGATGCTGTGCACGACTGCTGTTTGGTAACCAAACTTTGGTTCATTCATTAGTCCGTTGGTGGCAATCGTTTGCGTAATGGCCAGGTCCACTGTCTATTCTCCCTCGTCGCTCATGTCTCTTTGCCCTTTTCAGCCTTGGCTGCTGCATCCTAGACTCGCGAAGTGAGCAATTAAATCTATCTAGTCAATAGTCAATATGTCAGTGACAATGTTATGCCATACGATGACTTATTGATGAGTGTACCTTGTGGACGGCGCAGTTCAGTGACTATAGCGTGTGGTATGGTGATGACTTGTGTGCTATGAACTATGAGCTGACTGTTCGCGTTGGTCCGCATCGAGGTGTCGTCTAAGTTGTGAGCACTCATGTCATGCCTAAAAAAGGCAATGCACATGTTGCACGGTTATGTCTGCATTTATAGGACAACCGTTTGATTCATTAAATGACATTGCTCAATCGAGATCTATACAATTTGAACATTTGTTTTGGTTATTAAAAACTTTAATTTACTTATGCAGGATAGCTTCTAGTTTTGCATAATGTTCCTTCTTTGTGACTGATTGTGCACACGGAGAGCATTCGGTGCATTGGTCAGTTGGCGTCACTGGACGAGCTATCACTGCGACTGCCAGCCTCTTTAGAGTGGTTGCTCGAATTACCATTGGCTTGTTTGCTCGCTGAGGACACGTTCTGCTTGCTGTTGCTGGTCGAGTTGGACGGCTTGGACGAGCTCATCTGATAGTTCGAAGGGTCAGCCGACTTTGGCTTTTCCTTCATATGCTCCTTTGGCTTGGCCTCTGTCTTCTTCGCTTTGTCCTCCTTTGGTTTGTTGGTGCCACTGCAGGCAGTCTTGCCCTCCACTGATTTTGGTTTGACAGAGCACGCCATCACCAACTTGCTCATGTCCACCTTGTTGGTCGTTGGTAGCTCAGATCGATTGGTCTGGTTGTTCGATTGTTGAGAAGTGTACGCATGAGATTCCACACTCGCAGATTTCGGTTTGCTCTCAGGGGCAGAAGGCTTGGAGTGAGATGACAAATGCTCACCGGTAGTTAGATTGCTAGCTAGGTTGCTGTTAGCAAACTTTGACTTGGCCTTGCTCAACTTTTGTTCAGTCATAGACGAGTCCTTGGATTTGGGCTTGTCCACCAAACCCACAGAGCTGTTGTCTGTTGAACTTGGTTTGGACACTTGCAAACTCTGCGATTCACTAGAAGTGCTCGTTGAAGAGTTGCCTGGATGACCGTACGGGTGCGAAACAAGGAAAGGCTTGTCATTCTTTGAATTTGAAGAAGCCTTCTCATGAGACGAGGCGTGGCTTGATGTAGAAGCCGAAGCCGAGGAGGAATTCTTAGAGATTACACTTGGCTTTTCGTCTGAGCTCGAGTGTGAAGACGACTTGTCATGTTTGCCGTACGCATGAGAAGTGAGGTACTTTCCACCCTCCCAACTTTTACCGTTTGCAGAGCCTGGCTTTCCTGACAGAGATGACGAAGTCGAGGTGGAATTCTTTGAGAGTACAACGTTCGAGTGAGACGAGGCTGACTTGTTTGATGAAGCACTTTTAGTGGTAGAAACCTTTGGCTTGCTCTGGTTGGTAGTGCTTTTAGAGTCGTTCTTTGGAGCCTTCACCTGCGAACTCGACGAACTCTTTGAGTTTTTGTCCAATGGCTTGGAGGCTTGGGTCACTCGATCTGCGCTATCCGACTTGGTCTCTTTTGACTTGCCCCCAGTCGACTCTGCATTCGAAACAGATGGTCCATCTGGGTTCACCTTGGTTCCCTCTTCGACCAACTGGAACTCTCCTTTCGGAGGATGGAAAATCTCCGAGCCAACCATCGAATCAATCGAAAAGTCATCTTGAGATGCAGAATCAGTCGGTGGCTTTTTGGTTTCCTCTTTGGTTTGGTCTTTATTTGGCGATGAGGAAGAGGAGGAGGAATTCTTGTCCGCGTTAGACATGTTTCCACAGGCTAGCGAGAAAGGCCCGAACTGCTTGAGAGAGAAGAAAATTAAGCAACTGAACCAACAACCCTATTGAGACAACCAATGAACTATTTATAGTGTTTTTCTGTGTGAGATTACAAACATCAATTCAAAGTGACTCGATTCGAATCACAACACATCGAATTGTTTGCCAAATGTGACATGTTGGTGCAATAATGATTGGACATTTTAGAGCCGAATTTGTTCTATTACACTAGACAAAGACAAGTACCATTTGTTGGTGTTCGACTCAGCCCAACGTGTCTCGATCAAACAATACTCTTTTGTGGTATAAATAGAGAGAACCAATGCTATGGTTGTTTTGTCAATCACTTTTCCCCTGCCTCTCTTTCTCTCTCTACTCGAGTCCACTACTTCTCTGAATGGCTTACCCTTCTCCCTATTTGGCCAAAGCAGTAACCAAGGTGGACATCGCTTCCGGCGAAGGACCTCACTACGCGTTTGCAGTTGCTAACTGTCAAGGATGGCGAGTGACTCAAGAGGACGCCCACATGGCAGTGGCCAACTATGAAGTCAACACTTCCCTGTATGGCATATTTGACGGACACAACGGTCCTGAGGTGGCAAAGTACGTGGCTCGCAACTTTCCAATTTTTTTGCTCAACAACGAAAACTACTCACGCGGAATGATCGAACGTGGCATTGAGGAGGCGTTCATGCTCATCGACAAGAAATTGATGGACAATGCGGTCAACGATGAATTGCTCAAGTACCGAGAAGAAATTGCCAAGCAAAATACCGCCAAGTGGCCCAAAAGTTCGACTGAAGGAGAGAAACCAAAGGTGGCCATGTACACTGGATGCACCGGGGTGGTACTTCTCATCAAGAATGACATCTACTACTGTGCCAATGTGGGTGACTCGAGATGCGTTGTTTGTCGGAATGGGAAAGCCTTTCCATTGTCCAAGGACCACAAGCCAGACCAGGCAGAGGAGAAGACTCGCATTGAGAAGGCTGGTGGCGAGGTTATCAATGGCCGCATCAACATGTGCATCGATGTGTCACGAGCGTTCGGAGACCACCACTTCAAGGCTAACACAGAATTGCACGACAAAGAGCAAATGATCATCGCTTGGCCTCACTCCAAGGTGGAAAGAGTGCTTTACAAGGAAGACCAATTCGTGGTGCTCATGTGTGACGGCATTTGGAACGCTATGGACAACCACAAAGTGGTCGACTTCGTGGCAAAGCATCTCGCTAAGAGTTGGACACTTGCGAAGATATGCGAGGAGATCATCAAACAGATTCTGCCCTCCATCATGCCCGAGAAAGGAATCGTCGGCAAGGACAACATGACCGTGATGATTGTCAAGGCGGTGACCACCACCAAAAACGAAACTCTCAAGTCTAACTCCAAGGAGAAGGTGAAGCCAAAGTCGAACGATGCCTCCCCCAAATGCAAGAAAAGTCCTTCCATAGTGAAGTCAACTTGTGGCAGTAAGACAAAGAAGAACTCGGCCAGTTCAACCCACAAGTAGCCAGAGCTGGTGGATGTTAATCGAGCAAATGCGTATCAAAACTTTCTGTGGTGACTGACATGGGTGAAAATAAAACTCGTTTGTAAAAGTTATTTGTCGAAACGTTATTACACCAAACGATTTATTAATTGACAAATAGAGTCGTTTGTGCGAGTACAGTTAAGGGTGAGCATTCGTAATTTGACTTCTTAAGCCAAGTCTTAAGTTTTGATCGAATCGATCGGCTTAATTGAAGTCAGTGCATTTGACACTATCTGGCCGGAGTCAAACTACTAGTTGACTCCATTGATTTGGCCATTGCCTAGTCTGTACGCTGTATCAACTGTTTGAATAATCATTCTCCAGCAGCTTAATTGTTTCTATCCATTTGTCAAACACAGTTATGCTGAACCATTAGCTAATGTGCAAGTCAGTCCTTTCTCAAGTTGCTACACATACAGCACCGAACAGCCAGATCCATTCAGCGATCTCAACCAGTTGCTCTATGACTGCCGAGTGGAGTAAGTCGGTCCTTATTCTCCTGTACCTATGTCTTCTGACGGCCGTGTCCATCTATGTCCCCTCAGTGATAGTTTTAAACATAACTGTGACAAATTATTGTTGGCTCATTCATTGGCACTACAAATTAGCAAGAAATGTAGTGCAGTGAAGTAAACTTAAGTACCCACAAAAAATAACCAAAACATTTAGCAATTGCAAATGATTTGTCTCAGATTTGATGATTTCAAATTCACAATTGTATAATTCGATTATGTTTATTATTTAGTTAGTTTTTTATCAACGAACTTCATAATCAGTTCTTTTCTAATGTTAACGTTCGAGGCAACTTACTGGCAATATCGAAGTTTGTACATATCGTGACTCAACGAAATGCAGCAAAATTGGCGAATTCGAGCATTGAACAAATGTTCCGAATATGAGCAACAATTAAACGAATTGTACACTTGTATGGATGGATGGCCTTTCGAGTGTACTGTGTTTTGTAGTTTCTTTCTTTGACTTTGAGTAAACTGTGTGTCTGTCTGTGTTCAGTGCATCGATGGCCTCTCAACAACAACGCCCTTCGGAAGTACTTGTTGGTCAAAGTTTGAGTGCGCGATTTACCATCGGGGACTATGTGGCTGGAGGTAATAAACATTTGTATGATTTTTAATATTTGATTTATAATTTCTATTTATTGTAATAGGCTCCTATGGCAGTTTTCACTATGGGGTCGAAGATAAGACCGGTGAACGATTGGCTATAAAGCTCGAGAAGCGAGACGCGCCTCAGCCACAGATCCATCTCGAGTATGGCTTCTACCGGCGTCTGGGCAATGCTCGATTCATTCCAAAGGTGCGCTACATTGGAATGTGCCCTGGTGGCGAGTGGCACGCACTGGTGCTCGATCTGCTTGGCCCATCGCTGCTCAACATGACCGACAAGTGCGGTGGCACCTTCTCCCTGCTCACCTCCACTCAGTTGATGATCCAACTGGTGGACATTTTCGAGTATGTGCACGACCATGGAATCATCTACCGAGATGTCAAACCGGAGAATTTTCTCATTGGCCTTCCAAACACTGACAAGTGGGCCACTGTGAACCTAATCGGTAAGTAATAGTAGTGATCTGCCTGTCTGTAAGGCTATGTCTGTTATAATGAAATGTGTTTTACCCTTAATAGACTTGGGCTTTTGCAAGATGTACATCCAAGAGGACAACACGCACATCGAGTTCAAGTCTGGCAAAGGAGTCGCGGGCACTGCTCGCTACATGAGTATCAACAATCACTCGGGCCGTGAAGTGAGCCGCCGGGACGACCTCGAATCAATCCTTTACATGATGGTCTATCTGCACAAAGGACAAGTCCCCTGGCAAGGTGTTCAGACCACTAACCAAAAAGAGAAAAACAGACAGATCGGTATGTGTGTCTGTATGTTGCCTATTGCCTCAAACTAACTCTCATTTCGTTCGATATAGGCCAC
Source organism: Rhizoglyphus robini (assembly GCA_023373905.1). Lineage (NCBI taxonomy): Eukaryota > Metazoa > Arthropoda > Arachnida > Sarcoptiformes > Acaridae > Rhizoglyphus > Rhizoglyphus robini. The sequence goes on along the minus strand of JAKIJQ010000228.1, from coordinate 212,458 downwards.
ATCAAGGAGAACACTACGCCTGAAGAATTGTGTGCGGACATGCCACCAGCGTTCGCCACTTTCCTCTCCGAAGTGAAGACTCTCAAATTCGAGAAACGCCCATCGTATCGCAAACTCAATGCTCGCTTTGTGCAGACTCTCCTGCAGATGGGCGCCTCGATGCAAGACCAGAACTATGACTGGGACAAGGGGCACAATCGAATTCAAACTTCAACCAAGCCATGATGGGGCCACCGTGTGAGTGGCTCAAGCCAACAACTTTGTGAGGCACGATTGCTAAGCTCACATTGCTTTATTATATTATCAATAAAGTATTAAGCAAAACATTTGTGTTACTATTTACTATTTATTTGCTATTTATGACCAACCGCCTTCGCATGCCTCGGCGACTAAGATGACTTGCTTGTTGGTGTGTGCCACAGTGACAATTGGCGAAATAATTTTTCACAGTCAATTTCACCAATTTGACAGACTCGTACATAGGCAATGTCTGTCTGCCATATATGCAACTGCCTGAGTATACTAAAAAGAGACTTTTGGAGAACAAGCTCAACAAGTGCCACAAGGCAACTGCGCACCGATCACTTGCCAACAACAAGTGCGAAAGAATGAGAGTGCAGCTTGGCGACATGACTCAATTATTAATCCACGGAACAGATTTTAGGCTGTCATTTATGGCATGGATTATACTCGAGTGCTATTGCTTGGTCCCCATTGCAATTGAATGATTATTTGGTGATTTCATTTGGGTGCAATTGACAATGCCTTGTCTGCCATTGGCATGCCATCGAGACGGCACCACTAAAGGACAAAGGGCAAATGTGTCCCAATCAATTGCAATTGCCACTTTCTCATTTCGCATTTGAAATTGGAATCCAAACTGTAGGTAGCAATGTTCTTCCCATCTATTAATTCCAGTTGCGCTATGTGAGCGTACTGATGATGTACACTTGCACTTGTAGTGACATCGGTCAGAGTCGCATCAAAGATTGCACGATTGATTGAAGATTGGTGATATATTAGAAAGTGCTTCTGTGTGCAAAGTATTGAAAAGTATGACACAAAGCGTATGAAAATTAACGTTCGAAGTAATCAAAATAAAGCACGAAAGAGAAGAGACATCAATCAATGCATATATGCACTCGACAGTTGTATCCATAAAGTAGACATAAAGTAGAGTGCACTTGGTAAGAAGTGTTCAGTGGTCGAGCAAATCGATCTGTGGCCACACAGAATTAATCGATTGGTCAGACCGAACAGTGCGAGTACAACTGGCTACACCGGTAGGGATTATCAATCATTTCGAGGCAATCACATCGTTGGTGGACATAATTAAAACGAGAGACATTCATTCTCGTGGCGAGCAGTAATTACTCATTGATGAGCATAATGGAGCAACATTAGCAGCATATGAGATCAATGAAGTGGGACATACTTACGAAGATCTTCGAGAAGATTTCAACTTTTTTAAAAATCAATATATTATCGTCCTCGGCAGCTCTGGCAAGCTCACTTTGCCTGTTTCCATAATTACGTTTAACAAAAATCTCGAGAGCCCACCAATGCGAAGCAATAAATTACCAATCTATGACACACACTACATTGTATGGACAAGATTACAACACGCAGGTACTGTAAATAGACAATTTGAAACGCGATGGCACAAACAACTTGGTAGGATATTTCAAATTCCGCTGACCACACAGTGCTAATCAAAATAAAGTTAAATCGATTGGCTGCCATAGGAGAAATTGGCCAGTGGCCGGGTGCATTACTTTTCCATGACAAATTAGCCAATCAAGTGTTATCAACAAAGTGCAATGAAAATCGATCGATTGGAGGATTGGAGGAATGCAACGGAGAAGCACCAAACAGCGCCAAAAAGGGTCCGAGTGAAAGAAGGTCTATTGGCACTTGATAGAGTGGCCCTTTGTGTCAGATTGTGGCAGCATTGTACCTTCAGCAATGAGTGTCGTTATTGGGCGTGAACAGGTGGAAATAAATCCGTAATCCGAACGGGACAGAACAAAAGGACACCCAAATGGATTGAGCAGAATCGAGTGTAAACAAGCCAAACGATGCCAAATAAATCGAGTATCATCATGTGAATGAGACAAAACACACACACAGGCACATGCAAGCACCTAGATCAGGAAGACCAATGTAGGACAATCGAGACCACCGAGTCAATGTCAATGCGTTACCGGTAGAGGCAATGGCAACTGTGTGAGAACAGTGCACTCAATTAAAATGATCAGTGAGAAGGTCACTCCAGTCACAATTCGACCAATGCCACCAGCGCAAAAGCGAGGCTTCAATTAATTTCCATTAATAATGGCTGCAATAGTGCACGAGTCAACATAAAGGGGACACTTGACCAGGCTAGTGTGCCATCTTAATGGAAAGTATGTTTCGTGCCTAAATGCTTCGTGATGCATTGTTTTGTGTGCCTCTCTGGACGGAAGCCAAAAAGCAATAATTTCAAGGCTGTGGGACAGACAAGGTACCGAGGAATACAAGATATGAATTGAGGAACTGAGCAAAAGTAATCTCGCGGACAATGCAACACTGCACTTGCCATGCAGAGGAAGTGCAAATGAATGCGAGCAAATGCGCTACCAATTAAGTTCATCCTTATTTCACTACACAAATTACCGAGAGAAGCATATAATCGAGCCGAATCGAGCCGACAACAAGCCACGCGTTATGTGTGTATTACATGTACAATTGTGCATTTTTGCGTGCGAATGTCTGTCTCGCCATAGATTGACACAGACCAACAGGAACTTCAAACAAATTCAACTCATTGGGTTAATAACGAGGACCGTAACTGAGAGCACACTTGCCTAGGAGAAGACCACTGTCAAAGTGTCGCTGTTTTGCAAAATTAATTGCCAACAAATTGCTTGAATGATTTGACTGCTCGTGGTCATGAGTGCCCCATGTTAGACAGAACTGTTGATTGACAACATTGCATCGAATAGTGGAACAAGGGAACAGACTTGTTTGGCACTGCAAAGTAATCCACTAATTGTAAAGCTCAAATTAGAATTTTAAAATCGAAATCAAAAATTTTCATTGGTTTCATCGGTCACAATAAATAGGGCACATCTACAACCAATCGAAAGTGTCTCTTGTCACTCTTTTTGCCTCTTAAGCAATTCGAAGCTTTAGTGAACCCTCTCTCGCGATGTCATCCAAAAGCTCGAATTCGGCCAAGTTTGATCCAAAGACTCTGGCGGTGATCGCGCACAAGGGCTACCGGGTGGAGAACAAGCTGGGCCAAGGTGCATACGGGGTGGTCTTCAAGGCGGTCAGCATCGAGAATGAGTCTCTGTCCGCAGTGAAGGTGATCGACCTGAGTGCCATGAGCGATCGAAGTCGTGCCAAGTTTCTTCCTCGCGAACTCAACACTCTCATCCAGTCTCGCCACGAGAATCTCATTCAAGTGTTCGACATCTTTCGGGCGGCCTGCAAAATGTTCATCTTTATGGAGTTTGCTGGCAACGGGGACATATCTGGTTATGCGAAGAAACACAACGGCATCAAGGAGAAACTCGCTGGTCAGTGGTTCTACCAGGCATCGAAAGGTCTCAACTTTTTGCACGAGGAACTGTTTACCTCGCATCGCGATATCAAGCTAGACAACATGCTGCTCAACGCGAAATGGATTGCCAAGCTGACCGACTTTGGCTTTGCCAAGAAGATCCAAGAAGACGGCGAACACCCGATCGAGATGAGTGGCACCTTCTGTGGCACTTTGCCCTACGAATGTCCTCAAATACTAGAACACCTCAAGTATGACGCTTTCAAAGCGGACATCTGGTCAATGGGCGTGTCACTGTTCATTATGCTGCACAATCGGTTCCCATTCCATCACAAAGACCGCAAGGAAATGCTCAAAGAGATCAAAGATTATCCCAAATTCATTCGGTCGCGTTACGTCAAGGAGTTGGACAAAACTGCCTCTCGACTGCTGGAGGACATGCTCAATCCCAACGAGAACAAGCGCATTTCGGTGGGAGACATTCTCAAAAGCAAGTACCTCAAGAAGTTTATTGATTGAGTGACTCACAATTCTGAGAGTCAACTAGCGGCCACATGGTGCCATTCTGTAATATTTAAACAATAAATCTATTTGTCACTACACTAATTGATCGATAATGCTTGTTACAATGCTTTGCTACCAAAAGCTCTTATTTGTTGACACTTGTAGCTATGGACCTGTGTGGACTATGTGTGTCTCTAATTCGAATTTCGTTGTTAAACTTGTCACTTGTGTTACACAAGTTGTGTAAGCATTTGATTCATTCACATGACTAAAGGACATATTAGCAATAACTCCACTGTTAATTATGTTTGACCATCTCAAATTCGGTCTTACATTGAATGCATTGATGATCTGCATGACATTTGCACTTTGAACATAAATCAACTAAGCGATTCCTTTAATCGCATTGCACATTTGCAACCATTTATGTCTTTGTACTATTAAACTCTTTTATGCAAATAATGTTTTTGATTGTGCAAAGTGTAATGGCGAGTAAAGTAAAGTGAGTTCATGAGAATGCTGTGTTCAATGCACACAAACAGCCAATTGAAATGCATTTATTGATGCCAATGGCTGAGTGTTGACAAGCACAATTGCTCTGCATCCCAAGATTTGATTGGTCAACTGGCAGATTTGGCCACCCAGGTCGGAGCCATACTTGCTCAGACATTCGCGCTTGTAGCTGCAGTCTGGGAACCTCGTGGTTACCACGCAGTAGAGTAATCTTCTGTGGATTGAGCGCCTTTATCGAGAGCAGCTAGATGGCACACTCTAGGCCCCACTTGCCACGATCCTCATAGTCGCAAAGGAAGAGATAGTTTGAAGTGAGGCACGGAAAGTGGCGCCGAAGAATCTTCTTCATGGTTAGCATATCTTCCTGATTGCTGTGGATGTCTCGGATGACAATGCAGGGTGAGCTCGCGTTCGGGCAACGACTTTTCAGCTTGATAGGTTTCACGAGTAAACACAGACACCGTCGAACATCTTTTTGCTTTCCTCCTGCAATCCGTTGTGCTTTGTGTGCGTTAAACTGTCGAATGAGAGTGATGAGTTTGTTCGTGACGGATGAAACATTTCTTGCACTCATCTACAGATTATATAACAAATAGGTGTGTTAGTTCGTGGTGTGAGTGTGCTCACAGAGAGACATTACCTTTGTTCGAGGAACAATCACCTTGTTTAGGTCGTTCCATTCCTTTTCGAGCGAGTCTGGAATAAATTTGTTACAACGGAAGACGGCTCATGTCAACTGAAGATAGACGGGCACTGGACATAATTTGGAAGTGCCTGGAATTTAGTGATTTCCAATGGCAGTCGTTAAATTACCAAAAGGAGACTTGAACATTTTCTCTGTCGGCAGCACCGACCGAGAGCAGGAACTCGTCCAGTTTTGTCCGTTTAGCTCGGCTTCTTCAAGTTCGGGGAGTGTGTTCGCCACCAGTTTGCTATAGTCGGTCCAGTTGAAGTATAGCACTTGTGGCCAGTGTCGTAGAAGGGAAACATGAACTTGACTATGTCTGGCTGAAGGTTCCAGCTAGGCTAAGCCAAGAAGTAGTTCGTGAAATGAGAGTGAGCCGTTCTTCATGTAATTGAAGGTCATAAAGAGCCAGTTGAGACGTTCGTCCGAGTTGTGCAGACCAAAGTTCTTGAGGTACTGCTTAAACGAATAAACTGGCAGCGAGGAGCGTGCACGGACAACAGTGATCCAGAAAGTCGTCATATAGGATCTCGATGGCCTTCTCGGATATGTCCACATCGTGTAGCATGGTCTCATCGGCATTGCGAGGCGATTCGCGAGGTGAGAAAAGGTACACATCGTCCAAACTGAACTCCTCGATGCGCTCACAGAAATGTTCAACGTAACACGCAATCACTCGACAATATTGCACCAACTCCGGGCCCCAGAGCTTATTTACGTCTCCGTTAGCCAGGTCTGTGAGTTACATCCAGATGATAGAGTTTTCTCTGCCTTTGGTGCAACACTTATTTTCTGGATCTTCTTTCATCCTGAGGTACACAAAAATCTTGCGCTAAGAAAGGCCGTGACAGGTCTGTGACAGTTGGATTCGTAAAATTGTTGCATCGGTGTGAAAGGATAGAAGCACCGGCTTTGAAGATTTGATACTCTTCGTCACTTCGCCAAAATCATCAAAGTGCATCAAAGCGGACTCGGTCCAGGATCTGTAAGAATTCCTTTTAAAAGAGGAGACGCGATAAGTTGTGCCTGCTGCAGTTTGACTAAGTGTACTTACTTATCGGGAGGATGAGTAGAGTGAACGGAAGCCATTTGAAGCCATTTGTGTCGTGACAGCGATGGTAGAGTGATTGGGGCATTGCATCAGGTAGGCAATCGTGTCGAACTTGTTGTTCTCACGAGGCTTCACCAGGATATCTTTTGCAGTGAGATGAGTGGCGTCTCGCAACGATACTTCAAGTTCAAATTCAGAGTGAACTCGGTCCATGTAGCTTGTCTTCACGGCCAATGGGCAATCAGGAGGGCACAATGTGAGGAGAACCACAGCACACAGTCCAATGCTCAAACCACAGAACAATCGTTCCATATTTATAGAGACTTCAGCACATCAGCTGCTTTAGACTTAATGACGGACAAATCGAACCAATAATCGCGCTCTCGATAGTTACACAGACAATAAACAATATGCACTAGCACATTACTCGTGAAAAAGTAAGTATAGTATACTTCAAATAGAGAACAAGTGACATATATGCTGCACAAGTCAATGCTGAAAAAGTTGATTAAATAATTAAATCAAGTGACACATTCATTTACAACTTGAAATACAACAGCAACATCAACATTCAGCCACTGCACTGGCGCATGCGCATTGCGACATGCTTTAACACTGCCGAATGCTTTGCACCACCAAACGGCACTTTTTTCGGTAGCTCACTGCCAGTGAGTCACTGGTCTTTAGCTCACTCACTGGTCACAGGATCGAATGCTAATTGAAGAGTAGTGTAAGATCCATCGAATGAAGTCCATTGTGTCTAGTGCAGCTCATCAATAGACTATTGACAATAGTGCATAATGAACAATTAGGCAATTGGCCAACTAAACAAACAGCCACTGTGCCAAATAATATTAGCCAAGCAAACATCCAGTGCACAGTATTGGTCGGATATATATGATATATATATATATGCTATAGCACATCGAACACATGGTGAACAGTTGCACTAGCCAGCACCGATGATGCATGGCAAGGAGAGGTTTGTCCTAACACAGATCAACCAGAGACATCACTTATTTCGACCATTTCGCGGTAATTTAACTGTTTGTCTGTATGCAATGAAAACAAGAGTAAATCGAGAAGCAGTCAGACATAAGTGGAAGAGTTTAATAATTGAACATCTTCGTTCAAAGTGTCACGAAGCATACAATGGAACACACAATGTGTTCAGTCTTCGGCATCCGAACTTGGCCAATCTCCAGAGGACTCGGAGGCTTGTGACTGAGAGGACGAGCCCGATCGGGAATGGGGGTCGCGATGATCATGCTTCTTGCTGGCGGCATCCATTTCTGCCTTGACAGCTCCTTTGTCGTCGAATTAAGCACTCTCAAGTTTGACGGTAATGTGACCAATCTATATTTAGTAGCTCTGACTAATGTCCTAATATGTCTCCACTAGGTCCTTTCACTAGCACGGTGGCCAATAGAATTAGCCTTCGCAACGCGACTAGACAAATGATCGCTATCAAATTGAAGACCCTCGATCTAGAAAGCTATGTAGTGCAGCCGACCAAAGGATTCATCCCAGAGAAAAGTGTCAATGTGTTTGTGCGCCTGCTCCCACTGGACGAAAGCCAACTGGAACGATTCACTCAACGAACCAAGAAGTTCATGTTGCAGTGGATTGCCATTGAGGAACAGTTATTTATGGTTCAGACTGTGGCTGAAATAGTAAGTCAACTAAAACCATATTCGAAATGTATACAATTACACGGATTTTTAGTTGGTCGGACGGAAATAGTATAGGATATAGTCACAGTTGGCGGTTTTGACTCGGATGTTAAATTCTCGGAATGAGAATATCATATATTACCACTTTTTGCCGTCACTCCAACTGGGTTTTATAGATGGTCGACCGAAATAGAAGAGGATATAGTCACAGTTGGCGGTCTTGACTCGGATGTTAAATTCTCGGAATGAGAATATCATATATTACTTCTTTTTGCCGTCACTCCAACTGGGTTTTATAGATGGTCGACCGAAATAGAAGAGGATATAGTCACAGTTGGGGGTCTTGACTCGGATGTTAAATTCTCGGAATGAGAATATCATATATTACTTCTTTTTGCCGTCACTCCAACTGGGTTTTATAGATGGTCGACCGAAATAGAAGAGGATATAGTCACAGTTGGCGGTCTTGACTCGGATGTTAAATTCTCGGAATGAGAATATCATATATTACCACTTTTTGCCGTCACTCCAACTGGGTTTTATAGATGGTCGACCGAAATAGAAGAGGATATAGTCACAGTTGGCGGTCTTGACTCGGATGTTAAATTCTCGGAATGAGAATATCATATATTACTTCTTTTTGCCGTCACTCCAACTGGGTTTTATAGATGGTCGACCGAAATAGAAGAGGATATAGTCACAGTTGGCGGTCTTGACTCGGATGTTAAATTCTCGGAATGAGAATATCATATATTACCACTTTTTGCCGTCACTCCAACTGGGTTTTATAGATGGTCGACCGAAATAGAAGAGGATATAGTCACAGTTGGCGGTCTTGACTCGGATGTTAAATTCTCGGAATGAGAATATCATATATTACTTCTTTTGCCGTCACTCCAACTGGGTTTTATAGATGGTCGACCGAAATAGAAGAGGATATAGTCACAGTTGGCGGTCTTGACTCGGATGTTAAATTCTCGGAATGAGAATATCATATATTACCACTTTTTGCCGTCACTCCAACTGGGTTTTATAGATGGTCGACCGAAATAGAAGAGGATATAGTCACAGTTGGCGGTCTTGACTCGGATGTTAAATTCTCGGAATGAGAATATCATATATTACTTCTTTTTTGCCGTCACTCCAACTGGGTTTTATAGATGGTCGACCGAAATAGAAGAGGATATAGTCACAGTTGGGGGTCTTGACTCGATGTTAAATTCTCGGAATGAGAATATCATATATTACTTCTTTTTGCCGTCACTCCAACTGGGTTTTATAGATGGTCGACCGAAATAGAAGAGGATATAGTCACAGTTGGCGGTCTTGACTCGGATGTTAAATTCTCGGAATGAGAATATCATATATTACTTCTTTTTTGCCGTCACTCCAACTGGGTTTTATAGATGGTCGACCGAAATAGAAGAGGATATAGTCACAGTTGGCGGTCTTGACTCGGATGTTAAATTCTCGGAATGAGAATATCATATATTACTTCTTTTTGCCGTCACTCCAACTGGGTTTTATAGATGGTCGACCGAAATAGAAGAGGATATAGTCACAGTTGACCGTCTCTGATTGGATGTTAAATTCTCGGAATGAGAATATCATATATTACCACTTTTTGCCGTCACTCCAACTGGGTTTTATAGATGGTCGACCGAAATAGAAGAGGATATAGTCACAGTTGGCGGTCTTGACTCGGATGTTAAATTCTCGGAATGAGAATATCATATATTACTTCTTTTTGCCGTCACTCCAACTGGGTTTTATAGATGGTCGACCGAAATAGAAGAGGATATAGTCACAGTTGACCGTCTCTGATTGGATGTTAAATTCTCGGAATGAGAATAAATTGAGAAATGTAGTACAGTAACTACTACAGTTGTCGTAATTGTTTTGGTGTTTTCTCGCTTAGTGAGCAAAGAGCTTTGGTTAGCGGTTTGTGATCATTGAAGATGATGATTCACGTGCTTCGAGCATGTACTTGAAATGGTTGATTGACAATTAAATTGCTTAAGGTTCACGGTCAAATGTTCTTGCGTTGAATAGTGTCAAGCGCTTTGGAGAAGAATCCGAGTGGTTTCCAACAATCGGCAGATTTCTGCTGAAGATTGCATCTACTTGAAGTGAGAGTTTTGCATTTGGCATTGGATAATGAAGAAGAGCCATGTTTGCAAGTGCTGTTTTGGTCTCTTCGAATGCGATAGGATAGCGATCACTGAACACTGAATATATCATGATAAATATGTAATGCACATCTAACCTGTTAATAATAGCACGTACTTTAAACTTATCCCACACTAGTGAAGCATTAGTATTATTCAAATGAGGCAAATATTTGCCGATCGTATTTGCTTTAAGGCATAAACTTGTCAGACTAATCTGTCCAAGACACTGTTGTATTTTTGCTCGTTAACATTCATATCCATGATGATCGCGATAACAACTTGGATGAGACGAGTAATTCGGTGGCATTTTGCTTTCTGGCACGGTCTGATCGATGTGTAAATGCAAAGAGAAACAGACTTGATCACAGTCGATCGAATCACTCTCGCTTTTGTCCTTTTTGAATTGAATCAATGAATGCGTTCTGACCCCAATGTCACCCATCCAACAACGCGAACGCTAGTGCAAGCCATTTTCATTGAGTTGTTTGTAAAATAATATAATCGAAAAAATCCAATTAATAATAGATTAACTGGCATAATGTACTTATTGGCCGGTGGAAGACTTGTTGTGAGCAAACAAACTGCATCGATCACTATACACTGATCAGAACACAAATGAAGAGCCGACCAACAACAGAAACAAGCCGAGCAACCAGAATGGCGTTCGTTTAAAAGGCAACTCCTTCAATTGAAAGAACAAAATGACCGACTGAACGGTTGCACTCTTAATATTGTCCCAGTTGCGTTTGGGTCCCAGTACGGTTCATACAGACCTTGTAGGGCTGGCACAATGAATAGTCGAATTTTTATCCTGTCGGTCGACCGGTCGATGTGTTCAATTTCGGAGTAATTCAACGCCAGTTTGAAGTTATCTCCAGGTCACAGCGGCAAAGCAATTTTAATCTTCAATAACGAATCAAGCAGCTGTAACCTCGGTTGATCAACAAATTTATAAGCCACTTTAATGATAAGCTTGTTCTTGTGTTTTATGGGAAATTCATTTAAGTACACCATGGGCCAATATTCCGAATTAGGAAACTCTCAGTGCCGTATGTGACTCGTCTGATCAATGCCAAAACTCTGTTGCCCAACATGTTATAACAGTCACTGATTTACAATGATTTTGTCCTTCTTGCCATTGTCAGAAAAGCAACATTTGTTTAATGTTCCGCTGATATGTTTGCAAGTGGGAACACTGCTACACTCGTTGAATCGAGTGAAATCTATCGAAATCGAACATGTGGTGGACAGTTTTATCTCCATAAATATGCGATATTTATTTTTGGCATTTGTTTGTGTTACAGAACCGGCACTTCGTACTCACACGTACTCACTTTTGTCAGACGTTCCGTAGCAATAAGCGAGACACGAGAGTATGAGGCGAATGATTTATTGCACTAAGAGGGACGAGACTAGAGACAGGTCTGATCAAGTCGACTACAAAGAGCTCTATGATCGGTGTAGGTACCGAGCTGGCCTTTTATAGCTGGGTCAACCTAACAGTAGTAGTGTGGTTAAGGTACATGTAATGGTGTGAGTGTACAGAGTACAGAGTGTGATGAGTGTGACGGTGACGGTGCTGAGCTGGTTACGGATGAGGTATCTTCCCGTCATTGGCCTTCGAGTGGCACAGTAGTCATCCCTTGAGGTGCGAATAGCAGGGCGACGGGGGCGCAATTGTCTAGTCTAGTCGTACTGTTGCAAGGATTTGTAACAGTTTGGATCGAATCGAGTGACCTCTGCACCGAGGCAAACATCGAGCCTCGATGATCGAGGAGGCCAACTAATCGCCGTGGAGGAAACGATACTGCCAATCACTGAGAGGGGCACTGGTGACAAAGTAGTCATTTGTGCAATTGCAGATATATTGTGCAGTTCCAGTTTGAATGACATTTATAAGGTTCGAGTTAATATAAACTAGTAAGGCAATGTTATAATGAACTCTTGGGTAATTAGAGTTAATATTTATATTATAAGATATCTCATTACGATTAGTTCATCACACCCCTAGTGGTAGAGACTCTACTAGAGAGTGGGACCGCTCTGCATCCGACAATACACTCCGGTGCACTCAGTTGAGCCTTCAATCTGTGCCTGTTTGTGTCTGTTCCCGTTTGAGTGGCGCCATTCGACATTCGCTCACAAATTGCACAAAACAAGTCCAATCGAAAAGTGATAATTACAAATTTGGTCTTAAGACCAACAACTCTCGATGGCAACTTTAAATGAAAACGGTGCAAAGCATCAGAGCGAACTTAAGTTCGCTGACAGCATTTATTTTGAGTTTTTCCAATACTGTGCAAAAACTATACATTCTAGGAACATGAAAATTATGCATATCGACTTTAAAAAAATACGATACAATGGTGTAAACCATGGTGTTTTTGGTAATATACGGTTATTTTGGTGTTTCCTTACATAATAACCTAATTTATTACTCATCTGAGTTATCGATTTTCCCAAGTACCTTCCTACTCGAAAGCATCATCTCGAGAAAAAGAACGCTATCTCAAAGGCAATTATAGCAAACATCGAGAAGATAAAAAATGGATTGTTAGCTTATGTGTGTTCAGCAAAATGAGTTCAATCTAGCTGGTCGATCGATGTGGACATCTGGCCAATATAATCAGCGTACAGCAATGATTGCTCATGGCGCAATTTGCCAATTGACGCTGCCATTCGTCATTTGATGTCTGTCTTGTTTGACCATCGTGTGGCACGATTCGTGTCCCGCTTCGAATGCCACCTCTCACCTCGAGCTATCCTGCCATCAAGGAGGCCAACCAAACGTGTGTCCATTTCACTCGATACATGGGAAAGGCAAACTTATCAAAGGCAAGTCTACTGTTGGTCTGTGTTTGCAAACCATGCTTTCTTACTAAACTCCCGACTAAACATTCTATTTGTAGGTGTCCGCCAGTGTTGTGTTGCATAAGTGACCGTTTGTGGAAACGAGTAAAATGATTTCCAACTCATTTGGTTTCTCATGCGTTAAAGAGTTAATGTCAAGCTCGTAGACTGGAAAATAAGCCGAACCTTTGCCAACAATAATTATTATTAATGCACTGGCGAAATAGGCCTGTTTGGCGGAACACAAGTCCGCTCTTTCGACCTGCATGCTTTCATACTTCACATCACATTAACTCTTTCTGTTGACAGTTGACAGTTTTCTACAGTTTCATAATAGCTCACTAACTTACTACTCTCCTTCCCAATATCAGGTCAATACCATGCATTGTCAGTGCTTCTCTAACAAAGAGTGATGCCCAAAAGTGCCTGATTTTTTGGAAAATCTTACGCACGTGCCCTATGAACAAGTGAGGTACCAAATTAAAGGTAATCACTTGTAGAATCGATTACAAAAAGTTCCAGGTTGATCCGAGCTCGCTATCTCATCTATTTCAATGTATTACATGACTCATCCACATATGACGTTACTCTACTGAAATATGTTAAATTTTTTTTGATGATATTTCGGCCAAATTGACTCGGATCAGTCTGAAACCTTGACTAAATGATTCTACAAAACATAACCTTTAATTTGACACATCACTTGTCCATGGAGCACGTGCGTAAGATTTTCCAAAAAGTCAGGCACTTTTTTGTATGTGAGTGGGCATCACTCTTTATTGTTTTATATTGCAGAATAAGTTTTTCCCTATGTACCTCCTTTGGTAGAGGACACAACAATAGTAAAACTAAGATCGGTCCGAATTTCGAGGCACATCGGAAGTGCCAAGCCAATGATGCTCAATTTCCTGAGTGACGCTAGTACCGAAGGGTTTGGTTAGGTCTTTTTTCCTGACATTAGAAGATCTGAGCAACGTGTTCAAGGCACCAACCACAGACGATGCCTTAAACCTACTTTACAAAGGCATTCAAAGGGCCTGTGAGAAGAACTTAAAGCTTCCGTATTACCAGGACAAGAAAGGGGTCATTAGAATTCGCACTAGAGACAAGCAGCAATCCCCAATTCCAAAGAATTCGAGGGTTGCAAGACTAATCGTTCGTTTCGACCATCAAAGAGGTCTCCACAACGGAAAGAGATTCACCAAAGCTCTAGCATCTTCGAGATACTACTATATTCCGAAATTGGACTTCATCGCTGCCCACGCAATCAAACTCTGCCTCATGTGCCAGAAGAAATGGAAGAAATTTATGGAACAACCTCCAGGAATGTTGCCAGAATATCGAACTCGACTGTACGGACCATTTTAATGCGTGTGAGTGGATTGTTTTGGCCCATCGTCGTGTTTTGGTAAAGAGAAAAAGAAAAAGCTCTATGCTCTCATCATCTATGACCTGTGCGGTGTCACGAGCGATCGAAATTGAACTGACGATTTGAGCGCGTCTACTTGCTTAAAGGCAATGAATGCTTTGTTTCCTTTTGTTTCTCCACAATGCCACCCCTGATGTGATCATTTCGGACAACGGAACCAATTTTACGCGCTGCAATAAAGACATCCGACGTCTATACGAGACTCTACGTGACTGCTCTGGTCGAATCAAAGTTGGCATCGATTGGCACTTGATTCCTCCACATTCACGCTGGTGGGTCGGTCTCTACGAGCGAATGATCGGTACGGTCACGAGATGTGCCAAGTCACTGAACAACTGCAATTGCAAGTGTTCACTTGTGGTTTAGCAACATTAGCTTGTATATATGACTAGCTTGATAGACAACTGGCGTCAGTCAAAATGTTCAAAAGTGTTTTATTGCACTTCAGTTGTTAATTCGTCGAAATAATTCGAACTCACTCGAACGTTCGGACACGAGGCATTTTATTTCCTTTTTCATCTCGTCCAGTGGGGCCAACTGAGTTGGTTCTGTGAGTAAAAGCAAAGCAAAGCAGTAAAGCATAGTCACCATGCCTTCATTGTAGTTTCACTCTCCTCATTCGGCAAATGAAAATAAAAATGAACACTTTCGTTTAAAGTTTTAATTTTTAATGAAAGCCGTGTGACAAGTGGCTACTGATTAGACTCGAGGGTACTCAATTTGGGCGAGTTGGATCTTGGCACGAGGATGGTTAATAATGGCCACCATCGCCTTCTTTCGTCCTGCCACCGCGATGGAGTTGTTCGACTCGATAGTGATGCAACGGCGGGCAAAGCACACTTGATAGCCATCGGACAGGAGCTCATTCGAGCGGATCATGTACGCAAATTGGTTGAGTTCGATAAATTTGCGGAAGGCGCCCAATGAGAAGGTGAAAGCATTGGGCATCAATGGAATTGGCTTGAACTGGATGATGCGGTCTTTGGTGGTGGTGGTGGTGTCTGTGGTGCGATCGGGCATGTTGGTCATCACCTCCCGGAAAGTGGCACAGTCTTTGGACACTTTGTCGAACAGGACACTGAGGCGCAGCTTGGCCGCGTCCTTGGGTATGCCTGACGAGATGCACACCACCGATTCGTTGATCACTGCGATGTAGGGAAGTTGGTCGAACACTCCATTGGCGGCCTCCCAAATGCGCTTGCCCAATTCGTCGCCAAATCGAGTTCTGCACTCGGGCAGAAGTATCTTCTCGTTATAGGCTCGAGTCTCTTGGATGCCACGCAGAAGTACAACTTTTGATGGACAAATGTACTTGGCCGCGAAGAGATAGACCAGCACTTCAATGGCCTGACCAGGGCAGGAGCCATTGCCGGAGTAATTGCCCAGGAAGATGAGGTCATCGCCTTGCACTGGGATGGTTCGCCAGAACTGAGTCTCCATTGCCAATAGACTTTCTAGGCTGCCTTGTATGTCGCCGATGACCACTGCCGGAGATTGGCGTTTCACTATTTTTGGTTCGTGCTTGACGAGCAGGGCCAATTGTTCGCACAGGGAGATGAACTGCCCAAAGAAGTTGGGTTGATCGCTCGGGTCGGTTGTGGGCGGTTTGAGTCGACGATTGCGGATGTAATCGAAGTAGATGTTGCCAACCGAGTTGGTGCTGAAGGCGCACTCCATGGAGTAGAGGTACTTGCCAGTCAGATTGGCGAAGGTCTGGCAGTCCGTGACCACGATCTTTGGGTCCAGAGTGCGGCCAGTGGTGTCTATGGTGACGCAGTGCTGGCCAAATTCGAGCTTCTTAATACGACAGGTCGGACAGACAAATCGGGTCCGGGTGGATTTGGCCTTGCTTTCCACCACTGACTTGTTGTTGTTGGTCTTGCTGTTGTGCTTGGTCTCTGCTGTGAATGCACTGTGGGACAGACGACAGGTTTTGTCGAGCTGAGGCAACTTGCCACCTTCAAAGGCTCTCTCCAGCTCGTGTAGAGACAATTTTTTGGCCAACTTGCTCGTCTTGTTGTCCTCCGCCAGTCGAGCAATGTCCTTGCCTTTGATGAATGGCTTGTCGGTGCTGTTGTAAAAGTCGAATAGGAACCGAACTCTTGGCTTTTCGGTCGGAGTCTTTGGATCCATGACCACCACAGCATAGGACACATCGAGGAAGTCGAGATAGTCTTCCTTGTTGGTGCGATTTGGTCGACGCAGACACGACTTGTAGATGGCCTTGACCAAGGTTGCCTCGTTGTCGAACTTGCATCCCGCCGTTTGTCCAGAGAAGCCCAACTTTTGTAGATAGATGCCAAAGCTGGGCAGTGTCATGAAGAGAGACGGGTATGTGTGTGACAAGTAGTCTTCATGAAGGTCACAGAGCATGTCGGCGGTGATGGTGCACGATTGGAACAGTGTGGCCAACATGTCCGTGGTTGAAGTGCTGCAGATGGTGCCATAAATCTGATCGGAGTTGAGTTCCACCACATCCAATCGAGCCATCCGGTTAGACAGGTTGTCCAACAAGCGATACTCAGGTCCCCAGAAGACGTACTTTAGGCTGGCCTTCAGCTCGGCAATGTCCACCCAGGTGAGATTGTTCACCGGATCGCAAGTGTTGTCGCACTTGCTCAGTAGCACCAGCTGAGTCATTCGCTCTGCCCAGCCAAGTTGAACGCCTTGAAGTCGGACCAGTTCCATGGTGTAGATCTTGTAGTCGGCCGGTTCGGGTGGCTTGCGTAACACAGTACCATCAGCGTGTTTGCTACCAAGCAGTGCGGAAATACCATCGCCACTGACTTTCTTCCAGTTGCGACCTTCACGGGCAACGAACGGGAACCAGAGAAGTTCGGAGTCGACGTGGGTCACAGCCACTTTGTCGTGCTGCTTGCAGAGTATCACGTAGACCAGACAGTCGTAGGTGGACTGGCAGGAGGCGTTGTTGGTGCCAGCGCTTGAACGGAGCTTGACATGTTGGACGTCCTTGTTTGGGTTAGCCGATCCACGAGAGTCGCCAATTCCGAGGCTCTCATTGCTGGTCACACTGCCGGAACTCGAACGGGAAGTAGGCTTTCGAGCACCACCACCACCACCGCTCTTGTTGGAGCTCATCGATGAAGAGGGGAGTGGCACACAAGTAAGACTTGATGAGGACACAAGAAAGTAGCAGGAGAAAAGACAACTGGAGAACAACGCTTTGTGAGTTGGAAGGGCACTCTATTTATAGCCACTCGATGCCATTCAAAGTGCATTGGTTCGAATTGTGGTTCTTACCAGATACTTGTGCAATCGAATGGTCGAATAAAGTCAAACGAATTTTACAAGTGACTGTGCATTCAAAAAACATTCCAAACAAATTAAATCGAAGTTTCTCGAAGTCGACGGACAAATCATCATTATCTCTGTGACGTGGCGATTCGATTGATGACAATTGACATGTTGCCAAGTTGTACACTTGTTCGATTTGCTCAAACATTCAATTGTCGACCAAGTTCTTTTTGGCAGGCACGAGTTCATGACACAATTGTTGTGTCAATGTTGGCTGTGTTTTAGCCTAAACTTTAGGCATAATAAGTGCCGCTCTAAAGGGCGATCCACAAATAATCTGATTGAATAAATTCTCGGAGTGAATAGACCGAGGGTGCGTGAGCCAGTGAGCACTGTGGCACTGTTTCATTACTGACTTACTTTGTCTGTTTGATATATCACTGATGTCGCGACAGCCATTACTACAGTGCACAATGCAATGCGCCGAGCCAGTCAACTTGTAACCGATTATAATTAAGTGCAAGTTAATCTGCCTATCAATTTCTGCTCACACTGACTCAACTCTGAACAGATTTTCACTTAATAAAATTTGCATTTCACCATACATTAACATAATAGAAATGAATGCAATGCCAGTGCAGTAAAAGTGGTCAGTCAAATGGCAAGCCTTCGAGTCTAGCAAACACACACACAAAACACCAATGAATCAATAATTTACTTGGTCTTGGCAAACATTACTGCTTTTTAGTAAATAACTTAAGTACTTTGTACAAACAAAGTAAACAAATTTGATTAGCCCCGACAAGACTGAATGTCATATTTTCTAATTAGTCTAACTGCGAATCACTTTAAAGTGGACAAGGCACAAATGCAAACCAATCAAATCAAAGTTGCATATAGTCTCAGTGCTAGTGCCTCAAAGTGGACTTCCCTGCTTTGATTTTTCCTGACTATCAGTTCACAGTTCACATATCAATATATCCCGAATCGGAGTGTGTGTGTCATTTGTGCATTGTGCAGTGTCCATTTAATCATAAGAACAACAAACATCAATTTATAAATTGAACAGGTAGAAAATCAAACGGGTAACAAATGGCAACAAAATTAACGAGCCAATAGGAAATAAATATTGCCAATGCATTCGAATCGGTGTGACGGTGGAGGCTTGTTTGGCTTGGTGTAGCCACAATAGCTTATGCTAAATGACAAATAAATCAAACGATACTCGATTGAATAGACAAAGCAGACTAAATTGGCAATAACCAGGCGACCAGGGCAAAACAGTGTTTGCTATTGATGGCTCGATCAGTGCCCGCAAAAGGAGATAAACTAGGGGAGCCATCTAAGATCCATTGTCCATTGAGGCCAAAAAGCAAGTGAAGCTCCGAATTAGTCGACTTCAAGCACTGTGCATGTACTGACAAGCAATTGACTTGTGGTTACTGTCATCGATATACACACACTCGGCCACGACTCGGACACCGAATGGCAAACACAAATCAAAGGTAATCAATGCAATCGTAATACATTTGCATTGATTGGCAAATAAATTCACTTTGTTTCTGCTTCTATGCGTTCGCATTTTGCACTTATTAATAATTGCCAGAGTAAACTGATAAAAGTAAATCGAAATTAAACATCAATCTGATAGTAATGGCCAACTGCACCGATGCCACCGAATGGATTGGATTGAGTTTGGCGCGAAAGGAACAAACACTACAAGGTCAGAGTCGAGTGGTAACAGGAGACTGGCCACGGCCTATGTTGCTTCATTGCGGATGTTCATTCATGAAACAAGGATATTTCATTATGCAGTCGTGCACAAGTGTGACATGTGAGCATAAACATATCCCAGTACTTGAAGGCATCACACACACACGCACACACACCAGCCATGGCTCAAGTCGACTATAGTCGGGTGACATCATGATGGAAACAAATGCTTTTGCAATTGCAACATTGTTCTTCTTTCTCTCTCACTTATGGCAATTCGCATCACATTAAATTGCTTTTGTTGGTGCAATGCTAATTAATGACACTATACATCCGGGTCCGGTCACATGGCACTAACCGAAAGCGACGAGATTAACCAATCCACAACTAATGAGAACCACTCGGCCCAGAGGAAACCACCGAGATGGATGGCCAAAGTGATGCGAACCGGCATTGGAATATGCCTTGATTGAATGAAGGAAACGTGAAGCCCCATAGTGTTCATTGTCCGCTTCACGATATCAGTTGAGTGACCGATTGCTAACAAGAGAAACGCCGAGCAACTCGATTGCCATTATCGGCCATAACGACGACGAAAATCAGAAGTATCAAGTGAATTCAAGATTTGGGCAAATCGCAATGCCAGAGACTGTAGCATCGTGCCAGATACACTCAAATCTAAGTGGAATTATAATTATCATTACATAATGTACATTGTAGGAAAAAATATGAAATACAGACCAATACAAAAGAATGCAAAATTGTTTTCGTAAAAAGGCAGTTTAAAATTGCAATTCAGACCGCAGTCGCTGTAGCTTTCCTTGAATTGTTTATTTTGAGTCGAATTGCGCCCAACATTGAATTCACAAATTACGTTACTGCGTACATTGGTAGTAAAATTTTTACTGTAAAAATAAACAAAGTTTGAATCACTTGACAACACGCGTGGTTTGATCTATTTTGTCAAGTTTTGTTTGTTTTGCTTTGGTACTTTGTCTCAAATGGCAGCCCTCATAGAACAATCGTCGTCATTTCCTCAAAGTAAATGTCCTTTGATTGATTTTCCAAGCGAGTTGTCTCAATTTGAAGACTGCTAACCAGAGACGAAGTTTTATGCGTTATTATTTTTTGGTGTGAAACAAAATTTTTGCATCGTAATTCTAAACCAAACAGCGATATGTCTCGCGAAGTAGCCAAAACTTTGTTCAAGTAATGATTTTGAAAACGGTATAGTAAATTGTTTTTGAATATGTTATTATGATTAACAAATAACATATATTGCTTCCATAGGTATACCTTATAATGATCATCTGGTCACCACTGAAGACATTCGCTTTGGTGATCAAAGCATACGCCTGACTGTTCTCACTGCTAGTGGATTTGATTTGGTTCAAAATGTAATTCAATACCAATTCAAATACAAACATTTTACTGAACCTCTTCTTCATTTGAAAACTGTGTGAGTTCAACAGTTAATGGTTGCTTTATTGGCAAAATTTTTCAATATTGATTGGATTCTTAAAGGTTTGTTCTGTAGATTAATTTTTGTGTTGTGTTATGACTTTTTCCTTAATATAGGATTCTGATTCTAAGAAATCACAAGAGGCATTACAAAAAGAAGAGGAATTTTTGGCTGCTGAAATTCTACGTTCTTCCAATCCGATCTTAAATGAATCATTCCATTTTTATAAAATCAAACTTATTGCATTCGCAGACAAAATGATTGGCCAATCGAATAACTTGTCCACTTTTGTATGGTACTTATCTACTTATTAATCTTTCTGAACGGTTGAGTTCATTCTATCGAAATTATACTTTTGACAATTCGGGAGAAATTTTGCACTCTATCTTGGAAAAGCCTGTACGTATGGCACCGAATATATCCTTCTAAACGTTATAATCAAAATGTTTGGTGATACTATCAAGAATGGAATGTTCCACAATGGACTTGTAGGAACTCTTTCGAGTGATCAAACAACGTGCCCTCAAAAATGAAAGAGTAAGTACAAGTTTGAGTTCATGCTGTGATTGTAATTGCAAATTGCTAGCAAGGCACTTTATGATTAATATATGATTTCTTTAGTTAATTGCCGTTTAGTTCAGCTCAATAATAAACAATTCATCTGAGTAAATACATACAGTTTGTTTTAAACGTTGAGTTTGCAGTGACACAACTAGTCTGGTGGAAAGACATTTAGGATTGGAAAGCCTTCGCTTCCTGGACAAGGTCCAATAATGTCACCCCAATTATGGCAGTGATCAAAGGGCTCACTTGAGTGTTGACTTGTTGAACCTTAACGTTGGTCTCGACTTTACGCCACAAACCTTGCCGGAGTAAATCAACCTCAATCTCTCACGACTTTTACTATCATTTGAGTATATTGATAGCTCTGCTCGTGAGCTATTTATTTGTGTTAATCGTTAATAATGCTCATCGTTCTTCTCATTGCATTCGGGCCTTCCTGTGCAAGAGAATCTCATCGTTACAATTATCCTCACTACAAAGTGAACTCCCTGAATGAAGGTATGTTCTATAGATATATCCGGTCACCGATTCGGGTGACTGTCATAGTTCAAGAACAGAACCTGAAACAACTCGAAAGTGCTTGTGTGTGATGTGCAACCGAGTCGAGTCGAATCTTGCGTGCATTAATTAATTAAGCAATTGCTGCACGGACCAATGCCTCCCACCACTCACGATGTCCTGCATCTGTCCTCACCGCGATGTCTGCCTCGCACTGTACTGATGCTTGCCGGTAGTGTTCATCTAATGCTTCCACTGACCACTGAACTAAATCGACCTGAGGTGGACAGTGCCTATTGTCGTGTTTGGCAAGCTTTGGTGGATTGATAGAGTTGCTATACTTTTGGTATGTCTACAGAGATATGTGGTGAGTGTATTATTTTTGTATTACACATGTACACTATGATTTATTCGTCAAACCACATGAATACACACTTTCATTTATTTCGCTCGGTGTCGGTGCCACGTGTTGTTGTTTGCACGTCTGTCAGAGTGGCAAAATTAATGGAAGAAACTAAAGAAAGCCACTTGGCCAGTGCTTGGGCAAACCTGAGTGCTGACTTCTCAATGGAAACAGACATGTTCACGCAAAGACATACCATCGATCTATTGTGCTAGTATTAATTAATTGTCCAAATATGAATGAGCCATCAGATGACCTTAGCCAAAGTATTACCACTTGAGCACTACTGCACTGACCGGCGGCATCAGGCATTTCGAACGAGTGAACCATCTTTGGTGGATCACAAATTGAGACCCTTGTCAAGGGCACTTAGGTTCGGTTTGATTGACACACATTTGCCACTTTGTGCGTTAATTGAAAGTTTTCTTAACACTGACTCTGTCGTCTCTGGCGTTGACTTTGTTTACGAGCGTTGACGCAAAAAGGCAACTAACGATGAGAGGACCGACCTAGGAAGAACCTCAGGCTTAAGCCAGAGAAGGAACATTGGCTCATATAGCGTTTTGTTTCGTCTCTCATTGCATTTCATTTCTTTTGTTTCGGGCAACTTTGGGCAGATCAATTGATCAACGTAAACCAATTTTCTGTGCAATATTAAACCCTATCACGCTCAACTTTCAAGTTCCAGTAGTCCTGTGCCAATATCACGCACATTAGCTGGTACATTGCGAGATGATGTTAGTTAGGGTGAAATGTCAGAGCAACAGGAATTTACTTTCAATTTGGCACATTTACCTTGGGAATTTGTATTCGCATTTGCAAATTGTCGCTATTTGTCGAGTTCTCGTGTCATGCGTTCGACCGAACTGAACTGTGGCACATGCCAGGTTAGATGCACCTTCACTAATGGCCACGGTGTTGTGTCAAGCGGGTGCATGTGCTGTGTGCCAGTACTTGTCAATTCGAAATGACAGGTGCGAACTAATCGCCTTGCAATTGTGTCTCGCTTCTCTTGCATGCCCGTTAGTGACCAATCTGGTCGACATGTGCTGGTCTGGGCGTCTTTGTTACCTTGCGATGGCTAAATTTGCTCAACTGAAATTCAAGCTCATTACGGTCACATTATTTTGCATCGCCGATTGTATTGCCTGTAGGTGCCTTTGTTTATTTAGTGCTAATTTGGTTCAATGTTGCTGTGCTCTGGCTACAACGCATCTGATAGTACTATAGTAACCAACTATGTGCCTAATCACAATCATATTCGTGATGACATGAGCATCAAAGCCACCGAGATGACTACTTGGTGTGATGCAGCTTCGAGCTCGACCAAGTTCATCTACAACGAGACACGAATTTGTTTGCTCGATGTTTGTATAAATGGAAAAATGTCTGGACAGTATAGTTTGCAGTTTGTGTTGGACTGTGTGCATTTACGACACTGAATGGATGTGTGGCTCAATGAAATTGTATTCGACCTGACTCTAATAATAAATGTCACATTTGGCGTGACCAATGGTGTCAGTGGTCGGCCGGAGTAACCGACACCGATAAACACACAAATTGGCGAGAGACAAACTTGTTTCGGCAAATTACGCAGTTGACATTAGGTGGTTAGCATTGAATCAATTAAATTAAGGCGCCCTGAAAGGAAAGGAGAAGCCACTGAAATTGATTGATTCGACATTCGACACGGTGCGCAAGTAGCATGTTGTTTTTGAATTTTTGTTTGGTTGTTGCAACATGTTTCATAAAATATATCTTGACTTTTGTCACTCTTACCTGACCTCCTGGTGTTACCAATTAAAGACTAATGTGCGCTTATTATGCGAACTTATGCACTTGGTGTAAAGTGTCGGTTCGAGTGAATGCATTTCGCGACTTATTTTTAATACTCGGTCCTGTGCTGTGGCATCGTTGCTTACTTGTTCTTATGGCAGGCATTCGAACCGATAGATCGATGTATATTGTTTCGCGCGGTTCGGTAAATGGCCCGACAATGGCCATTCTCCATGGAGATGGCGATAAGTTCGGCCGGCTGTCTACCACGATAGTCTTCATAACGAGCCATCACTGAGTAAAAAGTTAATCTCTCACGAGTCATGACAAAGTATTTCTCCAGTGCAGCCCGACACCGACACAAGCATGCAAAATATTGCAGAGTGAACAAGTTGTAAGTTTGCATAAATCTTTTCTGCTTTACCCACTTTGTGCCTCTCTCGCCACTTGCTGCAACTTTGCATATTTCCTTACTATGAATAATGATTTAAACACACATTGATTAATTTCCGCTCATACTGGTCACTAATGATATTTATTGTCCTCGGTGCGGTATTATACGTCTCCATATATTGTACACGTCTGCATGGTAGCGATTGAACTCTGTGTTGTGGTTGGCAATATCGATTCAAATAATTCACTTGTCAGAAGTGTATTTTAGCCATCGAATTAGTGTCGACCTGTTGAATTTTGTTTTATTAAGCAGAAAGGACATACACTTAATTTAAGTCTTAAAGAGAACAATTTGTGCGAGTAATTTGAAAGGAACGCGCTAGATGGGCTATTCGAATCGACTTATTTATTATATTATCGAAATGTTAACTTTCGTTCTGTTTGTTCTGGTTTAAGCTTTTGTTAGTCTCATTTGCAAATTGTGTCATTTCGAAATAGTCTTGTTCTCTCTCCTATCTATCTTTTCTGTGCAACACCAACCCAATAAAAACGATGTCTTCTGGTGGCCAACAACAACAACAACAACAACCAACTGCTGGTGGTTCTGGTGCTGTGGCTCCAAAGGTGGGCAAACAGGCGATGACCTCCACCACTGGTGATGTGCCTACCAAGACTACTACTGGTCGAAAGCCACCACCATTCACGGCTATTAAACTGCGTTCCGATGGCAAGAGGAAGTCGGCCTCACCCAAATCTTCGTCTGCTTCTCGTCGCCCACAGTCTACTGGTGGTGGTGTTGTTGGTAGTGGAAAAGGTGGTGCTGGTGGTGGGGTTACCGTTCAGTCCACTCCAGATAAGAAGATGCCACTGCCACGTGTCAAAGCTGCTCCGGATAATCAGGCTACGGCAGCTGCTCCTACTATGGCTATTCAAGCAAAAGCCGAGGCTCCCAAACCAGTTTGTGGTGGTGTCACTGCCCAGGGAAAATTGGAACCTACTGGTGCTAGTGGTGCTCGTTCTGTAACCAACACCTCCGGCACATCTGCAGCTAAGGATATGGAACCATCAGTGGGCGCTACTATCTCTACGGTGCAAGGACAATTTGATCGAATACCTCAAGACCCAAGTGATGTATTTCTAGTTGCACGAGGATCAACTGGCATCACCACCGCCGGACCTACTACCACTGGTGCTGCCTCGGTCGGTGCTCCTATCTCCTCGGTGAAAGGTCGTTTGGATCAAGCCGAACCAGACTCGAGTCTCGAAAGTATTGGCTTCTTGCAGAACGATAAACAACTGTTTGGAGATCTTCTCAAGGAACAGAAACAGAAGCAAATGATTCCACAATCGAAAGGTCCTATTTTGAGTGTCAAGCCTGGTTTGCCGGCATCGTCACACGACCTTCGATATGTCCGATACCAGAAATGGATAAAGTCCGTTCTCGAAGCTGACCACGCTCCTCCTGCTGCCAAGTCCGAAAAGCCTTCCACTTTTATTCCACTGGTTCAGGTGTCTTTGGGTCCGGAGCCTAAATGGTCCTGGCAGGGTCCAAATTCGGTTGGTTTTCTCATGATGCACCACCGAGGACATCAGCCATCTTTTCTTCCTGTGCATCTACGAGTGGGTCTACTTGGTCTCATTGTGGCAGACGGAGATCTCGAAGCTGCCCTCGGACTCAAGCAAATCGATCCCTACCAATCGGTCCAACAACAGGCGCCGCCCTCTCTCGACCTTCGCTTGGTTCTGTACGAAGAGCATTTGGTGATTCACTTGCGAGCCATTCACTATCCGATGATGGTGGTGCATCTGGACCAAGGCATCGATCTTCAACTGCCGAACCATCTCCCGAACCAGTTTCCCCTGGACCAAGCAATGCCTTCTCTTCCACTGATTGATGAAGAGCCTTCAGTGGTGTTCTCTCCGGTGATCACTCCATCGGTTTCATCTGATCAGCCTGATCCTTATGAAGGTGGTCAGATAATCGAAGTTTTCGGTTTCCCCGATTATTATTATTAACTGTCCTTATTAATGATTGCTTTTCAAAAAAAAATTGCAAATAAAACAATTATGAATTGTCAATTAATAATTTTAATAGACCTCCATAGCGAGTTAAGCAACTAGGAGTTTAGTTTGGGTTAAGCGGAATCCATGGATCCGAATGGTGCTGGTGACCTGATTTAGTAGTCAGGTGGAGGATAGGGAGGAGGGGTGCCACCTTGTGGAGCAGCTTGTGGATAGCCACTTGACACACCTCGCGAGCCCGCAGAGTTCCAGCGCCCGGTGCTTGCGTAGCTTTGTCGGGCTCCATAGTTGGGATCGCTCACTCCATCGCGGTAACCATTGCGGTTGAGGTACGATCGCAAGAGGGAGGCAAAGTTGACCGCCAGTGGATGGTTCTGCCAGTTGATCGGTCCAGAGAGGAAGGCGAAAGGGCCAAGTGCAGTGTTTAGTCGGGCGCCACCACCACTTCCTGGAGCACCAAAAGAACCTGCTCCCGCGAATGGCTGACGAGGACCACGAGACTCGCCAGATTGGGTGCCACCACCGGGTCCGTAGTTGCTTTGAGAACCTGCACGACCGAAGGAGGGTGGGCAGGAAGCACTCCGTCGAAGGCCTCGAGACTCGCGAGAGTGCGATCCGAATCCATAGTTGTCCTGGAAGCCTGGTTGAACGGCTGGAATCTGTCGTGGACCGCGAGACTCGCCTGACTGTGAACCTCCACCAGCTCCATAGGGATCTTCCATTGGGGAGGGCGAGAAGGTCATCGGTGGGCCCATTTGGTTATATGGTCCAACTGGTCGACGGCCTGATGAATCCATGTTTGGCGTTGGTGGCGGTGACAACATTTGCTGATAGAACAGCGGTGGTCGTACGGCGGAACCAGACCTGCTTGGGGCGCTTTGAAACATGCTTCTGCTTCTAGCGTAGGACGGTCTACCACCAGAACCAAGGGCAGGCACAAACCGTGGTGGGAAAGTAGCGTTCGCCATTGGACTTGAAGTTGGGGCATTTGAAGCTAGGTCCAGAGTAGGAATGGGTGAAGCGCCTGCAGGTTGAGTGGAGGAGGAGAGGCCAGTTCCCACCAGATCGATTTCGTTGCCTCCTTTTGACGAAGCAGCAGGAGAGGGTGGTGGTGTGCTGATTGACGCAGTTGGACCAGAGCCAGCAACGGGATGGGCGCCTGCAGAACCAGTCCCAGAAGGACAAGAACTAGAAGCACCTGGTGGGACAGAAGTTGCAGCTGGTGGCTTGGGACAAGGGGAACCAGACGCAGCAGCACCTGGATTTGGTGAGTTAGAGGGACTTGAACTAGAAGAGCCAGGAGTGGGTGCCACTGGCTTTGGACCAGACGAACCAGCAGGAGGAGCAGAGCCAGAGGAGCCTGGATTTGGCGGCACTGGTTTAGAACCGGAGGAACCACCAACGGGTGGAGCAGAAGTTGACGAGCCAGGAGTGGGTGCCACTGGCTTAGGACCTGAGGAACCAGCAGGAGGAGCAGAGGCAGAGGAGCCTGGATTTGGCGGCACTGGTTTAGAACCGGAGGAACCACCAACGGGTGGAGCAGAAGTTGACGAGCCAGGAGTGGGTGCCACTGGCTTAGGACCTGAGGAACTAGCAGGAGGAGCAGAGGCAGAAGAGCCTGGAGCTGGCGGCACGGGCTTGGAATCAGTGGCACCAGAGCCGGCTTTGGGAGTACTACCAGGAGTCGGACCTGACGAACCAGTCGGCTTGGAGTCAGACATTCTCAGAAGCGCGGACTTTATAACAGAGACTTGAGAGTAGAGTAGGACTCGAGAGGAAGACTTGAGAGTCTAGGCTACTAAACTAACAAAACACAAAAACTGACAGAGAAGAAATTGGTGTTAGGACGGATAAAGACAAAATGGAGACATTGTTGGATGAAGGTTGTGGAACAGAAAAAACACTTTTCGCTTCGAATAGACAAGTCGAATGTGACAATTCAAAAATACAAAACAAAACATTCTCATTTAGCTTTCCAATTAGTAACTTAATTAGTAAATAAGAACAACGAGAGAACACTTGCTCTCTTTCCCACGGTGACATTTCACAGCCATGGTAGTGCCCTGCGACTCGAAAGATTTAGATCACAGTAATTTTATTTAATTTTTTTTTTTTTTTTAAAAAATTTTAAAATATTTATAAAAATTTATTTTTTGAACAGTAATTAAATCTCTGTTTATAGATAAAAATAATTTAATTTAAGTAAGGCAGGACTCAATATCAGACGGACAGAAAGATTTTAAACT
The DNA here is from genome assembly GCA_023373905.1 of Rhizoglyphus robini. NCBI lineage: Eukaryota > Metazoa > Arthropoda > Arachnida > Sarcoptiformes > Acaridae > Rhizoglyphus > Rhizoglyphus robini. The sequence continues at coordinate 183,703 of JAKIJQ010000228.1, read as the reverse complement.
ACAGAAAATAGTCCTGAAATTTAGCGTAAATCCTCAAAAAGCGAGGTCAGTGCAGTAAATTTAGACGAGGCTTTAGATGTACCTTCTCCGGTGAAAGTACCCAAATTTTCATTTATGACAGTAGTCTGGTCCGGCGGAGAATTGGACGATTTCATTCGAGCGGCAATCTCGGTTCATCATTAGTATAAATTAAGTCATTTCTCAAAATTGAAAATAACTTACTGTTGCAGCAAAATTTATTTCTGAATCGCAACGTCCGTCTCCTCCGTTAAGATTAAATCAATTGTTATTGCATCGCTGAAAGATTCCTTAGTTTGAGGTTCGTCCGATTCAACAGCAATTGCCTTTTGAGCAGCAATTAAATTAGCATCTTAGAAGCTTTCTTCTTTGATTTGCCAATGAATTCGATATCTCCAACCAAAAACGATGAATAATAAAGAAGCTCAAAAGCATCGGTATCTTTTAAATGTTCATTTTGAATCTTTCCAACATGTCCTCGTGCTTCGAAAAAGGTTAAAAAATTTCATTCAAATGTTCATCTTTGGACAATTCCTGTGGTTCAAAAGGCAACAAGGCAACACTGTTTGCCCGTGAAGGTTTTATGACGTTGTTGTTTTGAGAATAGTCCTTAAAAATATAATAAATAAATAATTTATTTACAAAAAAAATCGTCTTCGATACTTTACTTACTTTGTTCATTTGAGGTGGAAGATACTCTTTTGCAGCTTCACAACCACAGGCGACAGATTCTGATAGAACAGGCCTTACTGGCAGCCGAATGGTGTGTACTCTAATTTCCAACGAATCGGTTGACACTTACGAGTTGGACCATTGTAGAAAAAAAAGAAACGATGAATTTTTTCGGTGCGCCACTCGGCGATATTGACTTGTGAAGCGTAAAAAAAAGCTTTAACATAAGCGGTGACATAAATTCTTGAATGACATTGTCCATGTTTGCAAAATCGTTAAAATCAGCTGCTGGTCCAAGGATTTATTTGATTAGCTATCATGAAACAACAACAATTTGAGTAACCATTTTATTAAATAGCATTGTGTATGAATTAACAAGCAATTAATTTTTGTTTTTAAAGGATTATGTTGTGCTCCATTCTTGGCTGTGGATGAAGTGATTGAAATGTAAGCGAAATTTGAAATGCCACTTTGATGCACACCGAAACTTGCGATCGCCTTTGCAGGTGTAGAATGAGAATGGCAGTGCTACACCGTCAACAATTGGACAAAAGTAAGTGATTTACTCAAATGATATTATGTGTTGCAGGCAATTGTAATTGCAATTAGCTATAATAAACTATATATAAATAAACTATGTAATTTACACGTTCGCTTTGGCATTGTCGAGTTGGCAATCAACATGCAGTACTGAATGACCCGAGTCAACATCATCGTATCAAGTTTACTCACACCCGATAGAGTTATGATAACTGTTATCACACTTGACAGTAATTATTATTTTTGGTTGTCCACTTTTTGGCCGATCGACACCGTTGCAATGGTTGCCTATGGTGGATACTTCACACCGAATCGATAACTGTCAGATGGTTTATGGTGGACTGTGTACTCGCTTATTGAGGGACACTTGTTGTTTGGCGCACCGAATTGGTTTCTTTTGATCACAATCGACCATTTCGAGCTATCGAGTCGGACTGAACATTGTTCACATTGAACATGCACATAAAGGCTCACAGTCATTGACTGGAACAAATGGCAATTGTATTACTTTTCGATGGTTTTGATTTTTCTCTCTGATTTTTGCTTTATGTTCATATGTGCATTTGTTCTGTCCGTATTTGCATCTCGTGTCGAAACACAATTTTGAGATGACTCGAATGCATTTATGATGTGCACAGTGCTCAATAGACTATTGTCAATAGTCCTCACTTGTGAGTCACCTTCTCATCCATAGATAGATCAATCTCAATGTAGCACTGTTTGTTACCACTGTAGCCGTACACACTGCACTTTATGGCATCAACCTCTGTTCCGATTTGATGTGCTAATCACTGGCTGACTCAACTTAATGGATACTGGTGCATCGAACATTCCATCACCAAGTGCATACGAGAGACTGCAATTACAAACCTTAAGGTTAGCCTTACTAAGGTTACTTTAGGCCCACATTCAACACAGGCGCGAACCTGAAACAGATACCGGACAACAATAATTCAGTTCAAACAGGTTAACAAATTATGCTGCCAAGAAAGACAAGCAATTGCTAATTGCTAATAATAGCGATCATTCCGCACGAAAACAAACAAACAGCTAAAAGCAAGTCGAGGACGCGTGAATGGATAGAAAAGCACCGAAACGGGCAAAATGATGCAGATTGTAATTCTATTTGATTGATCGCTTTAAAGTTGATCATTTAATTATGTCTTTTGGTTACGTTGTACAGACAGAGGCCAGATTGCCAAATTGGATTAGATTGCGTAAATGGTGTGTGCAATTGAGACTACTGCAGAGAGATGGGAAATTTCCTTAAGACATGGCTAGACTAGAAGTGAAGTGAAGCCAAGCTAAGTGGCCTCGAAAAGAGCGCGAAATGAAGTGGAAGGGCCAAATCTGGTGAAAGACACCGAGCAGCAGTGTGTTGATGTATTGGTTTCAATTCAAGTACATTCATTTATTATAATTACCGTGAATGTTCACACTTCACGCATTGTCAATGCGGCATTGACATCCATTGAAAAGACGCCATTCTAATGTCCAGATTACTGTAGCGCCATCTAGGGCGCACTTTTTCCAAGCTATTGTTTATTTTCAACGGCTTGTTTTGGTAGCTAGCTTCATGTTTTACAGCCGATCTATTTTTGCATGTAATTTTCTTCGTCTAATCGCCAAAATGTCTCCCAAACGACCATCGTTGATAACTCAAATCAGAGTAGACATGAAGAAAAACCAACTAACAAGAAGAAGCCAAATAACGAAAATTCATCACCGTTTGGCAATCAGACTAGAACTCGTCAGTCAAGTCAAATGACATGGGCCATATCACATGGGACGAGACGATTCAAACCAGTCAGAAAAACAACGATCAATTAATTTGTGAATGTCGAATGGAATGTGTTTATCACTTTGGATTTCTCTTGGGTGAAGAAATTCACAAGAAAGCTCTGCAAACATAAACTCTATGTTAATATAACTCAAAAATGTTTTTCAAAATTCACTATGCGTTCTCCAATTTTAAAAGCAAACTCGCCAATCTAGAGTTTATTATGTTTGGGGCAAACTATGGATTTCAGGTAATTTAGATCATCATCGTTAATTATTTTTATTTATTTATTTATTTAATTTAGATTGAATACTTTGGTCTATCTTCAGGAATGGACGAACTCTTTTCGCTGGTGTTACATTTGCTGGCGACCTTCAGTGTGGACAGTTTTTCTCGGAAGTTCTCGCAACTAAAGGAGAAACGGAAAAGAGACTTGGAAGGCTTTAAGCGAAAGACACTGTTGGAATTGGAAAAGTATAATCTCGAACTACATCATCAACTAAGTCATCTGCGAGATGAATTGGCCTTACGAGGAGTTATTTGCAGCAATATATGGATTCGATTTGTGCGATGTAGAACGCGTTCTCCAACTTCATCGTTGAAGCTTTTGTTCACGGAAATGTTTAACAAAGTAGAGATGGTAAAGTTTGCAATATAATCGAGAAAGAGTTTATTTTTTTCAAAAGATTCAGGGCGAAGATTTCCGTATTCAGCACGTTAGTAGCCCTCGATGCAATACAACCTTTTTACCTTTGTCTTTCACCAGGTGTTTGCAGTTGCAAGTTGCACTGCCCGACATATCTCTAAACGAACTAACTAAAAGTAAATTTGTCTGATCACTTCATGGACATGTCATCTGTTGGTTACTTGGCTGACATTGATTGATAATTCATGGAACTACTATGAATTGTTCGTCAGGCCCTTCTATCTGGCCGAGTCTCTCACTTCGTCAATGTTCACTCGCTAATTGTGCTTTGTAATACACAACGAGAATTTCAACATTCTCAATTCGGTTGTCATCATGGAGATAATTCTGGTGAGACATGTAATGTAATGATAATTACTAATTTTTTCTTATGCTAGAACAAAGAGATTTGCATTGGATTGCACGGACAAGATGTCTTTCTGCTGTTGCCATCACTTTTACGTCAATTTCGCTACGATAGGTAAGACTAAATCTATATTTTGCCATTGGGCCGCTTACATCTTTCCATTCATTTTACGCAGCCATTTCCCATTCTTCCCAAGGTCTTTGCTTTATGTTTATTTACCTGATTTGTCTGTTTAGCTCAGTATATTGATTTTGGTCTCAAATACCGACTAGCTAATGTGAATTCGATTGGACAGTGAGTTGAGTCCGGTGGTGCACTCGTATTGATTGGCTTGGTGATCGTTACACTCCATGGTCCACTAATCGCCAATCACGATGGCAATAATTTAGTGCGCTCTGTCCAGTCAATAAAGTTGCTCTTTGATTGCACTTATTTTATAGATATTGTTTTCGATCGTTTCCTACTGCCATTACCCATTGTGGAATATACCGTGTGTAATAACGCGATATATCCAAACTCGGAATATGTAATTACGATTGCCATCATAAATTTGTTATTAAAATTTAACGGGCAATCTATTAACGGGTTTTCTATTGCTACCATTTAGTGAACAGTTGCTTTTTGGGTAACGATTTCACTTGGAAATCGTCCCATTGAAATTGGCAGTGTTTTCTCTTTGAGCACAAATACTTAATTAGCATTCATGTGTTGCCATTGTAAATATGATCTTTTTTTCGCCGATTGCTTTCAGTTTGCTATTTGCAAACTTCAATTACTTCACTTGTCGAGTTGTTTTCATTTGAAATTTATTAATATTTTTCTCAGTCTCAATGTTTGACTTTGTTGATTTAGACTATTTGCATTTATGTGTTGTCACTTCGCTCGGTGGGTAATCTTTCTCTACTTTGGTGAGCACATCCAGCAATTCTCAACGTGCGAGTCTAGCGTTAGGAGGCTAATTGTCGACGTCGACTGCACTGAGAACTCAGTGAGAAGGGCCAATTGTAAGTGTCAACGCTAACGAATGCAAAACTTTCACTTTGCCCGTTAGAACGTTTCGTTTCAATTGAATATTTGTCTGTTTATAACAAATTTAAATTTAAATTTTCCTTTGACTGTTTCTATTTGTGTGTTGCATTCTCTTTCCAAAATAAATTACACGTACATCCATATTTGATGTGGATTATTTATGTTATCACTTTTCAACGTGCGGTTGGAGATGTGTTGAGTGTGCGATTCTATCGCTTCTCAATATATTCGCTAACTATAGTTCGCTTTGGCCTCTCTTCGGTCAGTCTCTTCTACCTGATGTTTTACATCACATGCACAATCATGCTGGCCGTCCTGTTCACTTGGCCCTTATCTGTGTTTATTTTTATGTAATCATAATGGCAAACAGAACATTCGCATTTGCCAATCGAACCAGAGCAGAACCCTTTGTGCATGGTCGAATTGAGTGCCAATTCAAATGAATGCACTCGCAATGGTCAATCTGTGGACTTAATCGACTTTTCATCGTTCATGTTTTATGCTAATTACATTTGAGGCTTTTCTTTGTCCGTGTACAGTAAATATTCTCTCAATAATCAATACGGCCAAATCGAATGGATGCATTCCGATTGTACATTGGTACTTGTATTGGTACCCGTACTAACTAATTTTTATTCATCACTGGTCCGTTCCATTCGACCACAATTAACCTGAACAAGATCCTCCACTGAGAAGGTCATTAATTCCACTTTACTGCAGTTCCGTTTATTAGCAATTGCATGTAGTCCTTTCAATTGCACTTGGCCCTACAATATTGTTATTAATGAACCGAGTCAATCATGCATTACGGTATTTACGTTATTTACATTTGTATTGGCTCACTTTGCTTGTTTCTTCCGACAGGCAAATATCCAGCCATCGGTATTGGCACTGTGCTGAGCATCTCTCATTGCATACATTAACTTGGTCGGTCTGGTGGAAGGACAAATCTGGCACGATGGCCAAGTGAAGTGAAATGAGACCGATTCGAATGGACTGTGTACTGGGCACCAATTCTTATTGGCGCCATTTCTTGCCATTCGTTTCTTTGATTCTCTCGTTAGTGTTTCGTTTCGATTAGAACGCAAACAAGCGTCAATTTAAATTGCGTCCTTTTTTGAATGCGTTCTCGTGCCGATATTTGCTGCCAGTAAAGCGAGTTTATCTTTGACGGTGCTTTATTTATTTATGTTACGTAAAGTAATATTTAATACTACAAGTTGCCAGCAAATAAATTGACTCCCACTAATGCGCCATCCCCGCACACTAGCCTGTTCGATCGATATTGACTCTCGCTTCCTTCTGTTGACTAATTTCGATTACTGAATTACTGCGAGCCTTAAGTTTAATTTAGACTTTCTCACAGCATTGTTGTGGCTGGCGCGATGGGATTCATTAAATTCTTCCATTTGGACAGCTTGGGCGTGCCATCAAACCTGAGAGCCTTTACCGCGCATCTTTTGCCATGGCAATTCTAAACGAGCTTTCAATTGATTCCTTGGCTTGATTTATCGGTTACCATTTATTTCCTAATTGGGCCTGTCAGTCGAGCTGTAATGCACTTTTTACTTGCTTTATTCCACTCGCAGTTAGCTCGATTTGCTATATTGCTGGGTCACATAAATTGGCAAGGTTAAAGTAACTTAAACAGTGTGCATTGTGAGTTATCGTTTGTTTTAGCTTGGCTTGCCTTGCAACCCCAATTTCAAGTTGTTCAATATGATAATAATATCTTTATTTGCTTAATCTGAAAATTATCTTTTGATCAATGGGGCTGATTAGTGGTGGCAGAGCTGACTTGCCACTCGACAATTGACACTGACAATTCACCTTCTCCATTGACAGGTTAATTTATTTATAAATTACAAATGTATTTTATTACTACATTTTATTTTGCAATATATTCCAATCAAATTAGAGCTTGTTGGTGTTGATCATTTTGATTGAGCTTGAAAAGCAAAACCCCAATTACGTGCACTACATAAGCGAATTATTAGACACGGACCAAACAGACGAGCCAATTGTGATTGCACTTTGAACAAAGTCAATTGACACCAAGTAATGGTTTTTGATTCAATTAATACCCGTTTTCTGTGCAGTTTCGTTTCTACTCATTTTGATTCAATGACTTCAATGACTTAGAAGATTTATTGAGATTAATTTGGTTGCAAACTAAAGTGACCAACACGTGTGACACCGTGTGCATTATGATTAGAGACAAAGTCTTCTGCATTCTCGGGATTGTTTTGTTATTAACCGAGATTGCTATATCGGCGGAATTAACGAGTGAGGTAAGTGTATACGAGTTAGTGACAAGGTCGTTTAACAATTTTTTCTATCACAATTTGTAGGAGGTATGTCGCTAATACAAATATCCAATTGAGTATGGATTCGTCGAGTAAATCAAAAAGGTCATGCTGATCAGTGGACTATGACTGAAGTTTGACAAAATCCAACAAAATGTTATGCATATACGTGATCAAAGCTGAAAATGGCCAAATTAAGTATCAAGTAAGTTTAAGTGAAATTCGTTTATAAATATTTTGCGATATTTTGTTTCTTCTTAACAGTGACGCCAATTCTTCATTTTTCTTGGCTTTCGTCCTCCCAGTCGGACAAAATCACTACAACTTATCTAGAAGAACTCTTTGCGTCAAAACTCAATAATCGACCGTTCTGATGATTCTCAATGGTGGATTGTGTGGATTTGTCTGAAGTTGTGCTAATTATTGTGATTGTCTGTGCTCAGAGTGGTGTACTTTCATGTGATCAGGGGCAACAAAGTTCCAAATCGAAAAACAGTGTCAAGAAGACAAAAAGCAAAGACAACCAAGAAGAAGGCAAAAAAGAAGAAGCTACCGCGCAAAGATTTCAACGATGGCCAGGATTGAGCTTCTAAGAGAATAATGTTTTAAATAGTGCACTAGTGTACATTACTTGTAGTCAATCTTATCAACTACCAATAAAACATTTTATTAAGTACCAGACAAAACACTCAATGCCAACAAATGAAGCACTGCAGTGAATTTGCTTTTATTGTCTCCATGGAAATTGCACTTTGCAAAGTCAGATAACCTCCGCACACCCGCTTGAGAGTGATTTTATTGAGTCAATGAAAATGTCAAAAATTCATTCACTTTATTTGACAATTTAAATATTGAACTGGCTATTTGCAATATGTCAAGACATCTCGAGAAATGCTTTGCTGATTTAAATGTACATTGGGCAAACATTGGACTGGCCAAAAGAATATATTCGTGCCACCAACGAACAAGTGCTACATTGAACATTCGATGGAGGTCCCGAAAATATGAAATGTATTTGTCTTATTGAACCGGGCACATTGATGTTTTATGTGCCACAAAATTCATTAGTTGAATACAGATCTGTCTAGACAAGTTGACAATGTGAGATTAAACCAAACCAAAATGGTCGCATATGGAATTACGGCTGCCATTTGTTGCCGTTTGCCTTTGTTTGCAATGCACGCCAAATTGACTTGCCCCCATGGACTAGGTGACTTCGCTTTATATTTTCCATCAACCGTTGGAGACATTTCCATGAAAAATTGAGTAAGACAAGGAGTCAGAGAGAATTGAGAAATTGCTATTACTAATTGAATGCAATTTGTATGTTGAAAACTTTCACTGATTTGTCACAATTTGAGTCCGTCAACTAGAGAGCACATTATGCCATCTGCTCGATTTAAATAAATCTATTTGACACTACACTAATTGATCGATATGCACTTTCGCGTCAAGTTACTGCACCAAAGTTCATTTTTATGATTAAAGAACATACATGCATTAGCGGTCACTCCACTGTGAATTATGTTCGACCATTTCAAATTCGTTCATACGTTGAACTTCGAACAAAAAGGGAACACTTCCTCCTACCGCTGCATATTCATTGAAACGCTGGTATTAACTTACTGTACAGTGTACAACTTAATAGAACTTAAATCAACGTTTAATATAGGAACGTGTCATTTCATTGTCATTGATCTCGAACATTCGACCATATCGAATGTCACACATTGCAATGATGTGGACTAAATGGTGATTTAGCACATTTCAGTGAAAATTGTCGCTATAAAATGAGCTAGCCAAGTCAGTTCGTGGTCATTTGCCTTTTGTGTTTTGCTCTCTTGACCTATCTCGCTCTTCTTGTTTGAGTCAATCTCTCTACAAAGTTCTCAATGGATCCACCTGAAAAGTCAAAGTCGACCTCCGCAAAGGGAACTGGTGGCGGTGAACCTTCTGCGCCAAAGTCTGTGCTGCCAACTGGCAAGTCCTCTCGACCCACTTCATTGCCTCCCTCTCAAGGTGGTGGTGCGCTGCCAGGACCAGGACCAAAGTCTGTGGCTCTTCCTTCTGCCCCCAAAGATGGAGAAAGCAAGTCATTGACTGCCGAAAAGAGCAATGATTCGAAAGCGCCCGTTCCTATGGCCGTGCACAGTGCGCCCAAAGAGCCGGCTTCAGCTGGTGCATCCAACGATATGTTTCCTCCCTCCGTTCCTGGCAAGACTTCAGCTCGTATGAGTGCTTCTCTGCCGCCACCAACTGCCACCAAGCCAACTGCCGAGCCAACTGCTGCGCCACCGCCAGCTCCTCTTCCCAAGCCTTCTGGACCATCTCTTCCTTCAGCAGCATCGCAGCCTGCTCCATTGCCAAAAGGCCCAACTTCATTGCCGCCTCCGTCCCAATCGAAAGGTGCCATGTCTCTGCCCCCTCCAGGTGACATTTCAAAGATTGGTGCTCCATTGCCAACTGCTGGTGGCTCTCCAAAAGGTCCGACATCACTGCCACCACCATCTTCTACTGCTGGCCTGCCAAAAGGACCAGCTTCACTGCCACCGCCTTCTTCCGCTGAGCAGCCAAAGAAACCAACATCTTTGCCTCCACCAAGCGACCATGCCAAACCTGGGCCAGCTTTGCCTACTCCCGGTGGTGGTGCTCCAGCTCTTGTCCCTACCAAAGCCGAACCGAAGAAAGAGCAGTCGAAAGCTAAATGGAGTGGTGACCGAAATAGCAGTGTCACTGGTGGCACTGGCAGCAGTCTCAATGCTGCAGCTAATGACGATTCATCGACCACTTCGCTGCTGTACAAGGCTCCGAGTAACTTGGGACAGAAAACTGGAGCCAGCAGTGCCAACAAAGGTGCGGCCGCACCCCGTCCAACTCTTTCGGTGACTGGTCCAAGCAAGAAGCCTCCAAGCACTTCGAAGAGTGCTTCCATGTCTACTAAAGAGGACAAGTCAAAGTCCACTGCAAGTGTCCCTGCAGCCTTGCCCCCTCCATCTGCTAGCACTTCCGCTTCGTCGGCTACTTCTTCTGGCTCAAGCTCGGCAGCTGCAAAACCCTCTGGCTCTGGTGGTGGCAATGAGGATGGCTTTACTATTCCGCTGCCTGCCATTCCATTCAACTGTCAAGCTCTCGAGGACCTGTGGAACGCAATTGTAGCCAATGCCGATGGCATCACTTCGTACTGGGGCATTCATCTCCTTTCGATCCTCACCATCATTGGTCTCAATGCGTATAAACGCAACCTACAATGAGCACCTACTTTCCACGTGGAGCAACTCAATGCCTTTCCACTACTAAACTAAGCGATCCCATTAATCGCATTGCACATTTGTGCTCATTATGTCACTTTACTATTAAACTCTTTTATGCAAATAATGTTTTTGACTGTGCAGAGTGATGGCGAACAAATTGTTCCATCAGCAAGTTCAAACAGCAAGTATGGCCCCGAGCTGGGTGACTAGATCTGCCAGTTGACCAATCAAATGTTCGACCTTTTGCCAGGGCAGCCACAATGGACAACTCTATCTTCTGCGTGCATGGTGGCCTCTCTCACAATGTGCCCACTCTCGAGCACATTCGCCAGTTGCCAAGTCCTTTGGAAGACCCCGAATCGAATTTGGTTGTTTGGGAACTGTTGTGGTATGACTCGTGGAAAAATCAGGTATAATACGTCAAGTAGAGAACAGGTGACATATGTTACATGTACTTTATGGCCGACAATTACGTAACAGACATTGGCACTCCCGTGGCAAAGATTCCACAGACTCATCTCGATACAAGTCAACTGCCAAATGGCCAACAGAATTGTCAGCCTAAGCCTGTCACTGCCATCGCTGATCATTTGCCAATTCCTGGTGGTTGTGGTGGTCCCAACTCTGCGCAACCAGCAGGTTCTTCTTTGACCACTCAACAAAACAAGAACGGCCAACCGAAACAGGCGCAACCAACAAAGGCGACAACCACCAAACAGAAAGGCTCAAAGGCTAACAAAAAAGACAACCACTCTGAGAGAGATAAACCGAAGGACTAATGATTGAACTTTCTTTAGTAAAATTCAAATTACTTTTGACTTGTTTTGATTATTTAAGACAATTCATTTGTTTGCGTTCACTGCTTTATCTGCTTAGAGCGCACTAATTAAAATAATGTTCTCTTATGTCCGTGTTGGCTTGTTTCGACTGAGTGCCTTCGCCTTGTGTTTTTCGCTGCTAATATTTCATTTCGTCTGTGAGCCTCAGTGTGAGGCCAATCGTGTTACAGCAAGAAGCATTAGTGGCAATTAGTGACCACCAGTACGACTACATTCATTAAGAATATATCCATTAACCACATGGTTATATAACAAGTCTGTCTCGTCAACAGAACAATTTCCTCGCCGGAGAAGCTAATATTCTATGAAATTAATTTGAATACCACTGGCAATTCATCCTGAATATATCAAAGTGCACACTTATCTTCTCAATGAGTCCATGCAAGTAGATCAAACTCGTTCGATTTAAATCGATAAAGCCGTCAAATACTTTTGCCTACAAGATGATGTCCACATTCAAGTGAGCAATAATTTGTGTATGTCAAAGTTGTCTTTCTAAAACAGTCTTACCGGTAGTCAGTTGTGCTTGTTCCTGGTCCGCTTTGTACATTTTTGACCAATCGGCAATGACCACTGGGAAGCAAGTAAATATGCACAACATATGTGCACAACACATGCATGCCACTAGAACAATTCTTTGTGTGCGGCCATGTGAGCATTACTCCATTCGACAATAAGTGCACTAGTGTGCTTTGGTGCTTATGGCATGTAAACATTCATCACATCTCACTCTTATTAGCAACCATGTACTGGCTTATCGTTGTCTGTCTCGTGAACTTGGTTCTTATCTTTAGCTTCATTCTATTCACTGATAATTTACATCCACTGCATAGAACCAATGTTCAAAGGGAAAACTTTTGCACATCTAACTGGCCACGTGCCCTCGACACCTGTGGCCAAATGTGCCAAGAACAGTGCCTCAAGCAGTCTAATGAAACCAATGTCCAATCTAAAAATGTTGCCAATTCTGACATTCGTCTGGCAACAAACAAGAACACAATAAAAATGCACTCGAACTAAAAGCAACTTCAACTTGCCCTTCCAGAGGCTGACAAGAAACAAAGCACCAATTTGTTTGGTGAGACATTCGTTTCGCCAATGTGGACACGAGAACAAGCGCATATCGATAGTCGAAATTCTCAAAAGTAAGTACCTCAAGAAGTGTATTGATTTTAAGTGTAAGTTGCAAATAATAACCATTCGTGGTGTGAACACAAATAGGAAATAACAATAAAGTGTCCATTGAGTGGCAGATGTGTTCGCCGATTGGCGCCAAATTACTAAAACACGCGGCGAGGTCACTTCAGGACCAGTCAATCAGAATTGCGTTTAGCTGCTAGCAAATAGGCAATTTGTTAATTGTGTTCGACTCGTGTAGACTCATTTAGGTAAGTCCTTGTAAGTGGATTTCCATAGATGAAGGGCTCGTTAGCAGTTAGTTCCACTCGGCCTGCCATATTCCCACAACTAACATTCATTCAATGAAATTCATTGCACTTGGCCAGATTGACCACTGCCTTTTAAATGATTCGATTGCCATTTTGTGTAAGCAATAAATAGTAAATTAAGCCGAAATCGGTACTATTTAGAAAGTTAGTTAAGTAGGCAGTTGCCTAAGCCTAGGTCTTTCGCGGTCAGCACTACCTCTAATCATTAGATTAGAGTAGATTAGTAATGAGCATTTAAAATGTCATTTTGTAGTAAATTCTTCAGCTATAACATCTTTTTTGAATGGCCCTTGGCTATCACCTGTGTCACACTCACAGACAACTACAAACCACAGGCCCCACACAACAGTTTTACTCTATTTGTCTGACACAACACAACAACAGCGAAATTTACCAAATTGCTTTTGTCCTAATTATTTGTGCTCAATCTTTAGATCTCTCTGTTTGTGATTTGTATCTTATCAAAATGAGCTCCACTCCAGCAATCGGAATTGACCTGGGCACCACCTATTCCTGTGTCGGTGTGCTTCAACATGGCAAAGTGGAGATCATCGCCAACGATCACGGCAACCGCACCACTCCGTCGTATGTGGCCTTTACCGACACGGAACGACTGGTTGGCGATGCCGCCAAGGATCAAGCAGCAAGAAATGCGGCCAACACAGTGTATGATGCCAAACGGCTGATTGGCCGCCGTTTCGATGATGACACCGTTCAGGACGATATGAAGCACTGGTCTTTCAAGGTGGTGGACGTAGCTGGAAGACCAAAAATTGATGTCGACTATAAGTCAGAGATTAAGCGATTGTTTCCCGAAGAAGTCAGCTCGATGGTGCTCACCAAAATGAAGGAAACCGCTGAGGCGTATCTAGGAACCAAAGTCACCAATGCCGTCATTACTGTTCCTGCTTATTTCAACGATTCTCAACGTCAAGCAACCAAAGATGCGGGTTCCATTGCCGGTCTCAATGTGATGCGAATCATCAATGAACCAACGGCTGCAGCTCTCGCTTTTGGCCTGGACAAGAAGGACACCAATGGCGAGAAGAAGGTACTGATCTTTGATCTCGGTGGTGGAACATTCGATGTGTCGGTGCTCACTATTGATGGTGGTCGTATTGTGGTGAAGTCAACCTCGGGCGATACTCACTTGGGTGGTGAAGATTTCGACTGCCGAATGGTGAATCACTTTGTGCAAGAATTCAAACGTAAACAAAAGAAGGACCCATCCACCTGCAAACGAGCTTTACGACGTCTTCGCACTGCATGCGAACGTGCCAAACGAACTCTGTCCTTCTCCAGCCAGGCCTCCATTGAAATTGATTCATTTTTTGAGGGTCAAGAATTCTACTCGACCATTACTCGAGCCCGATTTGAGGAATTGTGCTCTGACCTGTTCAATAAGACTCTGGACATAGTGGAGAAGGCTCTCAGTGATGCTAAATTCGGCAAAGACCAAATTGACGAAATTGTCCTTGTTGGCGGATCGACTCGAATCCCGAAGGTTCAGAAAATACTTCAAGACTATTTTAATGGCAAAGAATTGAACAAGTCAATCAATGCGGACGAAGCCGTGGCTTATGGTGCTGCTTTGCAAGCTGCCATTTTGAATGGTGACAAATCTGATGCTGTTCAATATCTTGTTCTGTTGGATGTCACCCCGCTGACACTGGGCGTTGATACTGTTGGCGATGTGATGAACCCAATCATCGAACGAAACACTCAAATACCTGCGAAAAAGGCCAAAACGTTCTACACCTACTATGACAATCAAACTTTGGTGACCTTTCAAGTGTTTGAAGGCGAACGTTCCATGACTAAGGACAACAATTTGCTTGGCTCGTTTGGACTCGCGGGAATTCCGCCTGCACCGCCTGGTGTGCCAATTGAGGTGACTTTTGACATCGATGCCAATGGCATTCTGCTCTGTTCAGCAGTGCACAAGGCCACCGGAAATCGCAACGAGATCACCATCACCAATGACAAAGACCGTCTTTCGAAGGCAGACATTGATCGTATAGTGAATGAGGCCAAACGATACAAAGACGAAGACGATAAGGAACGAGAACGGATTGTAGCCCGAAATGCACTCGAGTCGTACACCTTCAAGGTGAAATCCACTCTGCAAAAGGAGGATATCAAGTCAAATGTATCCGAATCGGACCGTGACAAGATTGCGGACAAAATGTCCGAGACCATTCGTTGGCTTGAAAATAATGCACTCGCGGAAAAGGACCAATTTGAACATCAGCGCAAGGAGTTGAAATCCATCTGCAGTCCGATCTTTATTAAGTAAGTGCATTGTGTGTTGGCCACTGGTGGTGATTGCACCAACAAAAGAAGTCGTTTATATTAGTTATTAATTACATCTGTATACACATATTGTTTTTAAATGCATATTTGATCTTTTTATCTTTGTTTACTTATTGCTTTTAATAAAGTCTGATTTATTAAGAACAAAGTGAAATATTCTTAAATGATAATATAACTAGAGTTCTTTGTCATCAAAATTAGTTTTATAAATTATTTCTAACTTGGTAGTAGATTGTAAAGGCACTGATGGCACTTCATTTGTTGACTGTATCCGATTTTAGTTGGTCGTTCGCATAATGTCCTCAGTGACTCATTGACAATGAGGATGTTGTTATTTTCTTATTCTCTTACCGGTGCCATCTTATTTAGATACCATGGTAGATCAATTAGTGCATGACATAAACAGTTGAGTGATATCGAGCTCGAACAAACATCTTTTGCGCACAAGACACAGTGCAATGGTTCATTGGCAGAAACATATGCAATATTGCAAGCTCGATCTATCGATTCGGATCGCGCCATTAGTCCCAGCTCGAAACGATAGCCATGGCCAAGTGCACTTTGGCAAACAAACAATACAATTTGCACTTGGTGGAGACAGACCAGACAACAAGTATTCTCCCGAGCATTGCAGGTTATTGGCACCGAACACACAAGTGCACACTCACTCACTCTAGAGATGCTCGCTTCAAAGTGTACTCAGTAATGTGGTTAATGTACAATCAGTGCTACCATTTGTGTGTTGATGTCTGTGGTGATTGCTATCACTCAGTCAAAACCAAATCTTGAATCTAATTACGAACCTCCTGGTTATTGAATCTACTGCTGTAGATAAGCAGTGACACACTCACTTGTGCATTCTTTTGGCCAGTCCAACCATGCAGACGTGCACTCGTTGACGTTCAGCAACAAGCCATTTGAAGATGATATCACGGTTGCGAACGAGTAACCATTGTCAGTTCATTAGCAACCAATCGGCGATTACTACCGATTGTAGGTGGTCGTGAAAAAAAGCCAAAGGTTCGAGGGTACATAACCGATAGGTACATGCTCAAGACAAATAACACCTCCAATGCCGTGCGCACATCCTGCCATCACTCCATTGTTTGTTTGTTGGCCTGAGCTCCTCCTGTGAATGTCTTTGTGGTTGATCTACTGACGTCTCAAAGCATTGCTTTGTACTTTTCTCGACTCCACTCACTCGAAGCATATTGAAAAAGCCGATTGAATTGATTGCTGTGGTAGTGTCTGCAACAGAAGGCAAACTCCTCATTTTGAGCATTAACTAATTAGCTTTCGATATTCATGATGAGTACTGTGTCATGTAGTGTGGTCTACTATCTCTGTATTTGTCACTAGGTACCTGTCATCACTTGGTTCTTAGCTCACCATTTGCCCACTCGATCGCCGATCGGTGTGCCATCTTCGTGGTGGTGGCCATTATACGGCGTACCTCTCCAGATTGTCAGCAAATCGAGCTACTCGGATGCATTGTCGTTAGAGGCAATCTCTTCTTACCATAGAGCTCACTACCCTTTTTGCCCACTCGATTGATTTGGCTTCTTACTCCATGGTGGTGTGGCCAATCAGCGCTGCACCTCTCCACCTTGTCCACAACAGTAACCTCAAATTGTCACTTCCGTTTGCAAGGCTCGACCGATACTAGTCAACAATTCAAAATTGATTATGCTATTGGCCAAACACAAGCACGCACCTTACCACATCTTTGGCTTATAGCATATTTAACGTTTATTACCAGCCGGTTGTAATGATTCATTACTAATGAACGACACCAACAATGAAATTGTCGCCTTTCCGTGAAAGTCACTTTGATAAATTTGAGTGAATTAGTAAAATTCTGTCCAACAAGTGTCGTCAATGCTTTGGTCGGATCTGTCACCGCGTCGAACATACTCATCTTCATGTTTGTTGGTTTATTTTCTCTGACCGCACATTTAGCTCAGCACTTGTGAACTTCGAGCTGTTTCAATTATTCTTGTGGACCCATTGATGGATGACCGCATAAAAGGCTTCACATCTAATCGATCGCCCATCAGGTGAAGCGCCCAAGCAAACATGGCCTCGTCATTTGTCTGTCTGTCTGCTTGTTGTCCCGTCAGTGATTGGAAATGCATTCCAACAATAAATCGTTTTCTATTCTGTTGAAGTGAGGCAACAAATGGGCACACACAACTCTATATCTCACTGGCAATTTAATTTATTTATTGCATCGAGCAGTGAGCATTTGCAATAGATGACCGCCTTGTCTATATCGATTGATGGGCGCAATCCTACACGAAGCACAGGATAAATCACCTGTGCGATGGCACTGCGGTCTATTTGAATTAAATTCAAAAATTTATCATTTTGACTGAAAAATACGTTTTTTAATTTCTCAGTAGTTTTCAATGTCAATAGCCTTTTGTGGTGTAGGTTTATTTGAATTTATTTGAATACATCAGTAATTTTAATAACAATTTGAGCTAAATAAATGTAACGTTGTATGTGAACACATCCGAGTGACTCACTGACAACTTGTCAGTGACATGCACTGATTTGTTTTGAGCTGCAGCTGTCAAAACTTTGTTGTACTTCGCGCTATGGCAATTCGGATTCCGAATTTCGGAAGGTTTCTTTTCCTTGTATCTTTTGCACTGCTCATCATTTGTTCTCTTTGCAAGCCCAAAACCAAGCCAAAATGGCACGAAAATCCCAGAAATCTCGCGCAGTGCAATCTCGTAAAAAAAAGAATCGAGCCGAGAAGAGGTCTCGTCATCTCAACCGTCTTGTGGCCACTGATTCAGCACCACCGAATGCTCTCGATGCTTCGATTGCCGTATCGTTTGCTCAACTAGATTTATCTGATCAGATGTCTGATGGACCCATCTCCCGACTGCCCAATGAACTAGTGCAATCTATTTTGGCACTATTTGAGATGCAGAAATTGCTTCATTTGCAGGTGGTGTGTAAAAAGTGGCAGGCCGTGATTTGCTCAATTGGTCACAACAAGAAATCGTTATTTTTTCGTCAACCTCTAGACTTAAGCTATCGTTGTGGCACTGAAATGGCCGTTATCATTATCAAACGTAAGATCGACTCTATAAAGGAACGATCATTCGGACATATTGATTTGAACACCTTTACTAATATCAAAGTCAAGCCCAATTCGAGTGAACTATCCCAATCGCAATTTGTCAGCTGCTTTCCAAACGTTGAGTCTTTTGTTATGAATCTGAGATTGAGTGATATTGTCGCTGTACTAAATCAGTTGCCTCTTAACCAACTGACTACTTTGTCAATTTTAAATTCATTTGTTCGTCCTCTTAACACCGGTGAGAGTAATGATTATCTAGAACTGCTGACTCTCATCAACTCGTGCCTCTCACTCAAACGACTCGACATTCGAATTGTAATCGATTCTCAACTGCCAATTCTTGCGCCAACATTTGCTCGATTGGAACTATTTTCATATTCGAGTTATGAGCCTACACTTATTGGTCACTTTGACCCGAAATGCTCGCAAGTTTCTCTTTCAAGATTTGGAGAAGATATCAACTTTGATCAATGGCACACCATCAACGGTCAATGGCTGACTAATGTGACGCACCTTCATCTAAAGAATGTTCGCAAACACGATCGTGTGATTGAGTATCTTAGCCAACACGCTGTCTCTTTGCAAGTTTTGTGCCTTGACACAGACGTAAGTTGCGTTTGGATATTCCACCAATTGTTTTGACCTTTCTTTCTATGTTCTAGTATTACTATCAAATTACATCTCAAGTGATTGGTCACCTTAGCAAGTTGAAGCACTTGACTGAGATTGAACTCAGCTGGGTTTCGTTGGACATCCCTCAACTGGAAGAAGCTGCTCGCAAGTTTGAACTAATTCCACTCGTATCCATTCGAAGTTTCACTCTCGCAAACAGTTCTCTCGATGCATTCTCTGGTGAGAACACCGATCGATTCACTAAGATACTTTTGTATCATTTTGCATAACGTGCAGAAGCTGAATTTGATGTGCAATCGGTGCTTCCTTTTCCCATACGATGATATCGAGCAGTACTTGGACCGTTACCCTAAATTGCGCGCTGTCTTAATTTCATCTGGTACTATTACTATCCCCCAAGTCTAATATGGCACATGTGTCGACTTTGAATCTTTTCACTAAATTGGAGTCACCATTCTTTTAAGTTTCAACTTCCATAATTATACGAATATATCCTTTAATATATAATCGAAATAACCCATCAAAGTAATATCCTTTGTTAACAAACATTACTTCATAGCATTGATCACATATTAACCCTTGATCACTTATTATCTCTAATAATTGTCATTAAAATTCACTAAATCTAATTTCATTCGAGCTTATCTTATCTTTACAGCTAAGTACCGTTTCGTCATAGATTCAAATGTTATCGGTTCGGCATCATTCTTCTTGGTTGCTATGACCATGATTGGGAGGACAAGGCCATGTTTGTGTCGGTGCTGAACGTATTCAAAAGTGGTCTGCTCAATGTCTTACGCGGTTTTGCCCCTGGTGAGGGAGTACCAGATTCGAACCACACCCATTCGATCAGGCAGGCAATAGATTTCCCGAATCGATCCAAGCCTTGGAGGCCGCATGGCGCGCGGCCAATCGACTCGCCTCCTCACCGGTGCCCTCAAAAGAGGAAGTGGCCCTACAAAGCAGCTGATTCATCTGTCTGGACTCGATCACACCAAGAAGCGATAACCGGCGAGTGGCCAATTGCACTCACATCTTCCACTATCAACAGTGGCGTAGCCAGACCAAGCTTGGTTTGAGTGCACCACCACACATTTCTGTATCATGGATTCCAAATGTAGAAGGGTCCCCTCTGTGGCTTCATATGATTTCAAAATCCGTTTGGGTGCACATGCACCCAAGGCACCCCTTGGCTACGCCACTGACTATCAATGTCTCAAGAGGTTGACAAGAATGCGGCAGAACTGTCCTACCTGTCGGACGTCACTCTAAGCCAATGAACCCACAAAATAAAATATGCTTGTTCTAAGTGTGTGCTGTGTTAAGTCATTCATTCTCGAGTTTCGGTGCAAACTTGCCGAGATGAAATAGAAAGAGAATAGATTGATCAACTTGATTAGTTGAGCTTGTGGCACAGCAGTGATATATCACCTCTGATGCAGTGCCATTCAGATCACATGCTCCACACTATGCACTTTAATGCCATCGAAAGTGTTCAAGCCAAAAGTGCACCCAGCAATTAGTGAATTAGTTGCCAAATACAGTTACTCGATAGGAGACAGAACATTCAACTGTTTCCTTCAAAATATTATCCACTCATTATCTACTGTGCGCACTCAATTTGAATTGAACATAAGTGCATATATGCTTTCAGTGTTGTGTCTATGAATGATTATAGTTATAATCGATTGCATTTCGGACGTGATTTATCAAAAGATAATCATTATCATATTAATTCGCATACGAGCGAACGATTGGTGCTGCCATGAAAGCACATTCTGTCCTGTCGACTCGGCATGTACAACTTTTAATTTACTGACACTGTGATTGCTTATTTGTGATTCACGAGATTATTATAATTATCCTTCACGCGTACAGCATGTAAGTAAACTACCCTTTCAATATTGTGTTTGTGCAATAATTTTTACAGTAATTATTTAATCTCTAATAACCTCTGCTTTATACATCACAGAATGGATACCAAGTTAATTCGAAGAATTGAGCGACACGATCGACTACTGCATGAATTACTTTTGGGAAATTGTCCAATGGACTGTATCAAGTGTCGACTGAACATAATGGAGGCCCTGGTTATGCAAATTCCAAGCGAATAGCAATTACATTCATTGATTGTACATTGTACAATGTACAACGCACACACAATGTTAATTAATAACTGTTACAGTACACTCATTTTGTTTACAAGTTGTTGAGTGTGTATCATATTTTAATTAGAAAATAAACAGGCTCAATTGACTCATTTTGGTCGTGCATGTTTGCAGTATGATGTGGTGCACGCTTGGTTGATCACTTAAAAGCCAGAATAAGAGCGAGCATCACGGTGATGATGGCCAGTAAGGTGATGATCTTTCGATTAAGATCGATGAGCTGACCATACTGTTCCTGGCTGAGTGAGACCGAGGCAGGCACTGGCTCAGTGATGTTGCCGACCTGTGGAGTGGTGCCTTGTACAGCTGAAACAGCAGCGCTCTCGGCAGTGCCGCCACCGGTACCGAATAGAGTGGAAACCATTTTAGAGCAAAGTGGATCGTTCAAACCGTCCACCGGAGCCGAAGCTTTTTGAAGCAAAGTACAGTTACGTCATCTCATCTAGCGAGTAAATCGATGATATGAAGTGCACACCTGACCTGAGGTTTCCTAATGAATTAAGCAAATCTATCAGCATCACTAGAGAACAGGTTTGGTCATCTTGTGCCATACAACGATCCTCCGCACCGACGCCAAACATTGACAAATTCCGGCAGTATCGATTGGTTCAGGCCATCGTAATAATTGACTTTAAAGATTAAAGTTTAAACCCTCTCTAGGCAGAAGCACACGGTTAATTCAATTTTGGCACTCGATCTCAAATGTCTTCATTTCTTAGTTTATAGCGCGCGCGGTTTAATTGGTGTGTTAGCTCGGAAAGACGAATTCGCCAGTCCCTGCCTCATCGGTAGGGAATTTGAGTAGCCACATGCAGCAGGTGAAGGCCATAAAATGAATGGCTATCTGTGCACCTTAAGCCATAAGCTCGAATCAATCCATTCGCACTCGCTCCCTCTCAGTCTGTGGTGCTTCTCTTCTGTGATGCTAATCACCAGTTGACAAGATAGACAGAACCAGTTGTTCCTCTAATTGGTTGCACGGATCACATTTTCGCAGTGATCCCTAAAAAAGCACTTGCCAAGACGGACATGTGCTGACTCGGGCAATATACACAATATGACCATATTGCCGCCAAAACACTACAAAATTCAGTTTATTAACAGTTAGATTTACACACGAACTTGTTGGCTCGTTCAATTTGATTTAGTGTTCAAACGCTACTTTGTTGCAAACACCGATTCGCACTGATTGAGGCAATAATGCTCGGTGGCTATGGTCCTGCTTATAATAAGTTAGCTACTGCTCGGTAGCGAATCACATCACTCTCGATATTGCCATTTGTTCGTTCGTTGCGAGTGGTGGCCTTTGAGCCGAATGCAAAATTAATTAAACTCTAATTATTTTGACTGAACTCTCTATCTTGATTTGCATCGATTGGTAGTCATGTAGAAAAAGCTGCACTTTCATTAGGCCACTGATGTGAACGTGCTTGTGCCGAGCGATACAGTACGCTTCGTTTGCCGCCAACTGGCCACAATTAGCCAAATGCATCTCTGTGGCATGTTTTCTCCTTGATTGATACATTAAGCTTGTACCATTATTGTTAAGATTTCAAACTGGTCAAAGTAAACCGGAAGACATGATTTCTATGT
Source organism: Rhizoglyphus robini (assembly GCA_023373905.1). Classification (NCBI taxonomy): domain Eukaryota; kingdom Metazoa; phylum Arthropoda; class Arachnida; order Sarcoptiformes; family Acaridae; genus Rhizoglyphus; species Rhizoglyphus robini. The sequence continues at coordinate 160,967 of JAKIJQ010000228.1, read as the reverse complement.
GTACACATGTGTGCGTCCGCGCCGGTACTGACATGCCAACAAGTGGAAAACAATAGTGAGCTTTACACTGAACTGTCCTCAGGATTGCCACTAGGCAGCGATGATGCCACTCGAGCGTTCTCGCTTGGAGCAGAGTGATGCATCTCAGTCCCGCAATGAACAATAATTCAGTGCATTGTGCAGTGGCAATGGTAAGCATTCAGAATTGCTCACACTCAATGCAGACTGAGCCAATGAATTACTAAAGAAGTTACGCGCGCCACTACAATCTGACAACTACATGCTAGATTTGTAGCCTCTTCTAGACACTTCTAATTATAATTGGTCTGGCTCTATAATAAACTCTCTTGGCCCTTTTATTTATGCGCGAATACATTTGTATTGCCAAGTTATGTTGCCATTAAACCAATCAGTTGCCTTTCTCGGAGACCTTTGCAACACCCAAATTATTGTTTCCATTGCGTTCGTTTCATACTAAAAATTTCCAAGAAATCTGATTGCTAACTACTAGACAACAGGTGCTCCGCTAAAAAAATAAGTAATGATGAATGTCGAGTGTTACTCAATGCATCATATATAAATGCTATTCTCTGTAGCTCTACTTTCATTATCATTGAAATAAATTTGCCTCGCTACCAATCGGTCTGAGTTTGGATAAGGTCATCAAAAGTGAATAATGTGTTTATTGATGACAATAAAGATAAAATCTAAATAGAGACCATTCAATCAAATGGATTTGACAGACGCTGTCTTTAGGCAGTCACCACTATGGCCAACATGGACAGGTAGAGCATATGCTAATTAGGCCAGACAGATGACAAGCAACATCGGTGGCAATTAGGAATTGGTGAGCACGTCCACGAAATACTTGTTAAGCAATAAGAACCAATAGATAAAACATAGGATCAGCATTACTTATTATAGATTTTAGTAGAAGCAGTAACTTACCGAACAAGTAAAGGCGGACAAAGTGATGGGAAAGTAGTCAAAGGACACGGGAAGATATTCTTGCGGACGGCACAAAATCGCTTTGTTTTGGTACATGTTGGAACGAATTAGCGTTGACATTCACAACTATGTGCCTCTCTTTTTACTGCGGTTCTTCTGCTTAATTGACAGCCATTTTGGGGAGGCACACGCATCAATCGCGGCTTGCTTGCTGAGAAGACCCTTCCTAATTACCTTTTGAGGACGGAACTTTCTTTGGTAACATCTTTGCACGTTGTGGGCTTCATCATCGGCTTCAACCTTTTCCATGGCAGTTACTTGATGACCGAGTCTTGTGGAACTTTTTCATGGTTTTAGAGTTCAGCTTCTCGTATTTCGACTCGAAGTCCTCTAATAGCTTCAGGCTATGCATGAGTACTGTTTGCAAGTATGGCACCCTTATTTCGCTTGCATTCCATTTAGCGTAATAGCCAGCGAATCTATAGGAAGAAAGTAGGCATAATTGGCAGTCTGTTGGTAGTTTCCAGAAGGGGGACCTGTTATTTTTTCTGTTCTGATTAGGTGAACTCATAGTGACAATTTACGACAGTTACGATTTCGGCAGAGTACTTTGGAGTACATGATAAGAACAATGAAGATAGAGAAAGGTGGGCGATGGTATTGATGCATAAAGAAGAGATTAATAATTGACAGATAGGTTTGAAGTGATTGAGACATTTGTTGGTTCATAAACGCAGAGTTGAGAATTGATTAAAAAATTAGTAGTCGAACTGGAAAATTGGCGGCACGATGACCTAAAATAAGAAAAAGGTAGAGTTAGCCATGCAGTTAGCCTGCGTTACTCTACAGACTTACTGGTTTCTATTCTCATCAGCCTCTTGAACCATTAAAGTGATGACAAATGACATCGTTTGACATTGTTCATATAAACATCGAATGACATTAGATGTGGAGTAAAAATATGCATACAACAAAATAACTGGTTGAAATCGCGAAAATATTACTGGTGCTGCATTACTGGGCCCAGTTGGTGTTCACTCTAAAACATGATAAAAACAGTTTAAGACAGGTCAACAAAATAGAGAGAACATACCTGAGCATCGTGTTATTATTCTGCCTAAATAAAAAAGCCAGTAAAATCAAAGAATCTTCAAATCAACTTAATAGGTAGACCACATACAAGTGGCACTGGCATTAAACGAAAAAACAAGGAAACAACTCCAGGCCAGATTAGTTTAAACTTTGTTGACCTTTGATGAGCACAATTTACATCAAAGTTTGAACAGATAAACAATCTTGATGAATCGTTGGAGAAAGAACAAGAATTCTCCCTTTAAATAGACGAATGTGTTTTGTACAATGCAAAACAAAAACAAATAACTTGCTTCAACTCGACAGCTGCTGTTTGTACCGCTGTCGCCACCTTTTGACTCAAAAACAAAATTTTACAGGCAACACATGCTTTGTCAAAAACAAACACTGCAATTTTCGCATGTCAAGCTAACTCTTTCCAAAGTATTCTTGCATCAATCAACACATATTCTTTTCTATATTTTATCAATTTATACCATCACCACTTACTAATTAAATTTTATTTGTCCCACAGACAAGGACAAATTGTTGATGCCGTGGCCATTGTGAAATGTCATTATTACTGTAATGGCGAGCCTCTCGGAATGGAATCAGGAGAAATTACCAACCAACAAATCGTCGCCTTCTCTACAATCTACAGTCGGTCGGGTCTCAAAATGTCAGGTAAGCGATGGTCGTGCAATTCAATTTGATGATGAGGGCGCAAATGGAGCTATGTTAGCCAGTAATCGAGTTTTATTTTAAATAAATAAATTATTTATATCGAGCGACAAATTGCTAAGTGCACTTGAGCTCATGAGCTTAGTGGCCTAGTGTTCTTTACCGGACGATAACCACCGATGGCGAGTTTGCCTTTTTGAGCCGTCACTTCTCTCCTTTATTTAGGTTAATTGACTATTAAATTATTCGTTGTTTTTTTAATTTATAAGCTTACCGGCACTAATATATTCAGTGGAATTAGGCCGAGCCGAGTCAGTGCCGGAATAGGAATAGGCTTTGCCCCCATGTCTTGGTGCCTAATGCTGCTTATGAAATCAAAATTTGGTGATTGTTTCGTGCGACATTGCCGAAATCATCTCGTCTTGTTTGCCTGTGCTTATCAGTGCAAATCTATCTTCTATCGAATCGAATGACATCACTTGAAATGATTGACTTGCGCAATTGTGGGGAGGGCGATCTGACCGGCAAGGCTAATTCCAGTGCCACTCTCCAACAGATTGGTGCATTGTTTGAGTGCGTTTGCATTTCGGCTTTTGCCGCTATTTGCTATTGCTATTTTTCTAGTTTACAAGTTTTCGGTGATCAAATAGATTATTTCGCACTACTTATTAAATGGCGATGCCTAGCGAGAACCTGTCTCTTCACAAGTCCCTCCATTAATTGCTGGATTTCTCTTCTAATCCGATACCGATCGAAGTGGCCTTAAATCAGTGTCCGTGTTAATGACTTTTTTTATTGGTACATCGTGCCACCATAAATGGATTTCTCGGTCTGTTTATTTAACCCGTTGCATTGGTGCGATTGACGCTGCCCGAATTAGTCACAGCGAGCCAGCTGCCATAATCGAATGATGCAATCGATTATGATTAATGCTCTTCTCGAGTGGTTCGCTAAGCTGGTCATTTGTTTGTTCGCGATTATCGCTCATTTGTCATCATAGCGATCATAATCTCATGTGCGGTAACCAGCAGCACAGGGACAATTCATTGGCAGATAACATTTGTTTTGGGTCGATTGCTTGTGGTTTGTGCCGGTCATTGCAGACAAATTGTTGCATCATGGTGTAACTATTGGTTTGAGGATGGTGGAACAGGAATTGCATTCTGGTGAAGTGCAACACGGATCATTGGTGTGTCCGCCAAGTTTGGTCTAGTCTAGCGAGAGCTATTGTTTTACTACTGTTTCCCTGACTTAGTGGCGATTTCACACCAATGCATGTGTTTGCATGCACAGACATTGCCATTGACACGAGCACACTTTGTTCATAATTCACCTTGCTAATATTTGCAGTGCACTGTTTGTTCCATTTACTCCAGTTCGAGTGATTGTACTTCCGACCGATGCTGTGTCCTCTGCTCACAGTTAGTATGCTTAATTAAATCATGAGGCTTGAATCAGTTCACCAATTCCTGCAACTCACTTGTCTGCTCAGCCTCGAGTTCAGACCAGACTGGCACCAATAAGACAAAAGTCAATCAGTCACCTGCCACCCACAACTCGATTGGCTTTGATCCTTTGGTCAACCAACTTGGGTGGTAACCGATAAGCACTCTACTAGTGTGCACCTGACTATTGCATACTTGATTTTTTTAAGTCCCTAGAAGATGTTAGACATAGGCCAATGGAGTTTTTCAAGTGCTTGATAGCATCGATATGAAATTGCTTTGATTGGTGCCAATCGAGTTTATATGAATATATAGCATCGATTAGCCATTTGAACTGTTTCTCTCAAGTAAGCCACTCTTCTTTACACAATTTATTATTGCTCAATAATGCGTACTGTGATCTGTGCCTGAACGTGATTCACTCGGGGTAACAAGTTGGTTACATTGGCAAATCGCTTAGTTTGTATCGGACCAGAGACTGCTTGTGTCTTGAGTGATGGGCAGTGCCCATTGGGCACTATGTCGGTTGTTCTATCATCTGTCTGGTCGCATTGAACGCCGTTGACTGGTTAGCTATTAACTGGCAGTCAATTGGCAATGGCATCTGCCTCGATTCCATTTGGCCTGATTTAGCCTCGCTGATTCAGCCGAATTTGTCTATGCTCGCAAATAAATTTGCCAACTCGCTCCTGGTGGCCATAAACAGAATAATCTCGCCAGTTACCTATATCAGGAAGCCTTCCCGAAAATTGATTGGAAACGTATTTGATAGAACCAGGCCAGAGTCGGTATATGGCGCCTTTAAAGGAAATACAATTGTATTGAGGACATTACCACACTCGATTTCCAATTCTGTGCGTTTGGTGGTCGAGTACGAGGCGCGATCGTAATTAATTGAATCCCGCCTATCGCTGATTTGTACAGCAGCCGCATTCAAACACAATTCATTACCATTGAGCATCTACTCGAGCCGTTAGTTTACACGCACTGTACGGCAGTTTCTTTCTCCGTTTGGTGAACAAAGCTTTGATTTCGTTCACTAGTGAAAGCCTAGTTTGATCGGTTTGCGTTCTTTGCTCTAAACTTGATCGTTCTATTAATCGGCCATTTTGATTACCGGTTTGATAGGCCACCCCAGCAAATTGGTTACATTTTTGCAACTCCTCTTTACCACTAATAATCTTCTAATTCATCAGAAAAATAATCAATTGATGTAAGCCTTTTTGTTTACCGCTAAACTTTGTTGCGCCACACGTTTACTATTTTTGTAATATCATGTTTAATTTAAATTTTAGACGACAAATCTGTCTCAATCAATATGTTAGAATATTCATTAATTCACCAGTGGAAGTCTGCGATCAATAAGACTCGGCGATTGCTTGCCAATGTCATCGTCATCGTCTTTGGAGCACTTCAATCGGTGCAGTCTGTTGTGTTAGCGGCTTTGTTTGTTCACATCTTTCCGATTTAGGCATTTATCTAATGCGGTTAATCGACAGGCCAACGTGTCTCTAGTTTTCCCCAGTCTGTCTCGGCCGTGGGCAATGTCATAGATAGTCCGGCTCTGGACGAAGATGTTTTGTCGTGCCTCTACTCGGGCTGTCCATCTTTCCACTGCCAATTGCCTCATCCTCAACTTGTGTTGAATGAGTTAAATTTTAATTTTTGATATTTCTATTAGCGAACACTTTAGTCGTTTTCTTCCTTTTGCATTAACAAACTTTACATTTTGAACTTTACTCTCACAAGACAAGTACACTGAAATGCATCAGACCAATGTGGTAATGTTTTGATCATTATAATGCCAGGTATACCTGCCACAATTTAATCACTCACTTAACACTCATTCTCAAATACACAAACTATCCTTGCGAGTGGACATTTGATTCACCAGTCCAGCCAGATGACCATCGAATGATTCATTGGCCACATTTATTGCATTGATGCACATTGAGCACACTCACACCTTCAACGTTCAACGTTTCCATTTTGCACCAATCATCGACCAGATCTGGTCAGTTAATCTCGCTGTTCATGCATTGTTCTAATGGTGGTGCGTGCTAATTTGCATCCAAACAGTAAATAGCATTCGGACAGTGGTCATTATAATTCAATGTGATAGTGTCAATAAAATATCGTTTAGTAAACGACGTTTACGATTAGATTCGAGGATATAGTTACTGATTGTTCGTTGGTAGAGAATTGTTCTGTGTGCCTCAGCAGTGCGGAGTACGCACTAATGGCAATTAGATGCGTTAACATTTAACTCTGGCAAACAGGGCACCGAGCAATTGGCCAGTGGTCATTGAGAGAATGGAATGGTCAGTGCAGTTATTATAATTACTCGAATAATGTGCATCATCAGGTGAACATTGTCTGTCAAATCGAATGTGAAATGTGAATCGGTCAGTGACAAGTGAAGTGGCTGGGTTAGTGCGCGCATTGTTCAAAAGTATGCCAAGCAGACAAACATCACTCTCAGACGTCGACAAAATCTAGCTCTGAAAATAGACCAAATGAGAAAAGCACACTTAAGAACACTTACTGTCAAACCATTTTGAATCATATTTGAAGGTCCGCAAAGGGACAAGTGTACATTGATGATAACTGTTAGGTCGTAATAAGCTTATAAGCGCGATGTGTCACCGAGACAGTCTGCCAGCCTGCCATCAAACCATGAACCATGCAACGTCTGTGCACTTTGCAATTGTGCCGCACCGAATGGCTCCACATGCCCAACGTTGTTAACATCAACTTTAGCCAATGGCGCACCAGACGCCAATCGAAGTGGCCCGATCGGTGGCCAATGCTTTCACATAGACTCTGAACAATTAATTAATTCCACCACACTGCGATTAAAGCTTGCTGCCGTGGGAGCAGAATTAAGTGCGGATATGTGCCTCCGTTCCGTGATAACACATTTGCAGGTGTAATTACTTAAGTAAAAGGAAACGATCGACTAATTGCTAATTGAGACCTTCTTTGCAAAACTGCTCAATGAACATAGCCTTTTGGTTCGCCGAGTGGAAGATTCATATGTAATCCATTCTGTGGCACTGTTAGTCAGTATCAGACTACTGCGCATATTGCCATCTATAGGAAGCAATTACATTCAGAGTGTTTTCTGAGATGACTTTTCTCACTGGAAGGAAGTTTTGTGTTCTGGGAGACATTCATTCAGTTAAGGAGTAAGTGCTTCAATGCAGAGACGGATGCAGTGGTGAGCTGATGACTAACTCACTGGAGCGACATCGGTGAGGTGACATCTTCTCAGTGTCATTGGCAATTATTGACTGAATGCGCCTGAAGAGGGCAGAATACAGTCGATATGGCCACTCTTCACCGGCACTCCTTAGTGCGGACTTAATCGAGATGATACCGATAAGTGGAACATTATTGTCTGCTTGTCTTGCTTGCTTGTCGCGGTAATTATAAAAGTTCATCAGTGATGGATCAATTAATTAGAGCCAATGCCAAATAAGCTGGAAAGTAAGCTTACACACGTGGTTATCGTAACCTGTTCCACTAAGACAATCGAGAGATGTTCCACTGTGCAACTTCCTCAGAATGGTTGCAATAGTCTCAATGTGCATTGCAATTATAGTCAATAATTAGAAACATTACTTTTTAATTCACTTCGATAATGCCATTGCCAAACGATGATTAGATGCATCATGCAGTCATGACTCGATTCAACAGAAGATTTGTCTCATTCAGAAAAACAGTTAATTAGCAAAATCATTATATTCCCTGTGCAAACTTATGCTGATCGGTGATCGCTTCATAGACTCATTTATAAATATAGTGCGACATCTCATTATCGTCCATGACTCATTTCCAGTTTGCAATGGGATCAAAAGTGATCCGTGTTCAGCGTTCGCTCAACAGACCAGTGGAGAGCAGTGTCAATGGCTGCTTGGCACTATTGCAACTATCGATGAACACTCACACAGAGAATACATCAAGTGGAGATGTCAATAGATATATCCAGATGGTAACGTCTCAACTTGATCCTATTATTTGTCTTCAATGTCAACGACAAGTTGTACAAGGATTTCTGCGTGATCACTGATCACTTCGTTCGGATGACTCGAATTAGACGAGGAGCACACATGTACTAAATAGTCTATATTAGTCATGCATCTACACAAATGCCCTACAAATTCAAATGCAATTACTTCCACTAGTTAGGTGTGTAAGCTTGTCGGTGTTGATCGGGCGAACAGTTTCGAGATCGCATTACCAGGACATACTTTCGCCCAAAGTGAAGTTCATCTGATTTATAATTATGCCGTTCTCGGCCGCAATCGGCACAAAAAGCCAAAATGTTCTGAGAGAAAAGAGCAACAATAAAACAATCAATAGATCGAGTGGACCAGCAAATGCTCGGACTCATGCTCCATCCTCGGCGACCGTCAACAGGCCAAGTATTTGGAAAGCGATCAGATTGGCAGTGAAAATGTGCTCTCGATGTTTTCCATTGACATGACATCGGTCAGTTGGCAGAATTGGTCGCATAATTTGCATGCCGAGTAAATAACTTCAGATGTACTATCAATCAGTAGTGCACTTGTGAGTTCACTAGTAGCACATGACTGGAGTGAGAGCATGCTCACTCTCACTATTCAATTAATTAATTAATTAATTAAACTGTTTACAATTGTGCAAATGTCCATGTTTTGTCAAATGGTAATTAATAAATTAACAATTGTCGCAACTACCACATCTAGACATTATTGTTTGGCAATTAGTTCTTTTCATGTGCAGATTGTACACGGCACATTGACACTCGTTCGGTCACTTATTTTTGTGCCACTACCAACTTGTATACAATGTACACACAATAAAGTCATGATCATAAATTCTAATTCGCATGTAATAGTGAAAACTCTTTCCCTATTTTTCTTCCTAAATTTTTCCATTTCATTCCCCTAAAATTACACTATTTTTTGTCACCCTGTATTTATAAACCACACTATACAACATTATTTTATTTAAAAATCAAAATTGTTAATTTATTTAATTACTCAAAATTCACTAGAAAAACAAACCCATAAATCACTAATTAGCTAGTAACAAAGTAATAAAACTGTCAATTATTTAATTTATTTAATTAATTAGTTAGTACAGGGAAAGTTAGGCTATTTTTCAAATATTTGTCTGAGCGGGGGCGAAGCGAAGCTTCGCCAAAGCGAAAGACTTCTACCATGACTTTTTGTGTTTGTTGTTATACATATTCCGGGAAAAGTACTGAATCAAATTGCACCAAATTTTCAGGTTAAGCTTAGATTACAGTGTAGATGTGCCCAAAAATAGTAGTTTTCTCAAAAACTCAAAGATAAGATAAGATGAAAAGCGCCACCTGGTGTTGAGAATTGTAACTATTGGCCAAAACAGCTGGCATTATGACATGCTCAACACACATCGCATGCATTATTTTTTTATCGCAGTGTAATCATACAGACGTTTTCTGTTTTGTTGTCATTCCTGAATCAAAAGTTCTAAACGGTTTCGTTTTTGAATTGTGAATTGTTTTCAATACAATGGATAGAAGAACTAGAGGTGGATCACCAAGGAGAGGCCCAAGACCAGGAAAAGGGCTTGTTGGACTACGCCAACAGGAATTAGTCAGAGGACGTATGCAAAAGTATCGACTCCAAAAAACCAAACTATTTAAGCTCAACCTGAACAGTTATATCTTGTGTTTGGGTCACGCACTAACTACACTCCACAGATTATTGAGGCCTTTGATGAGTTTGATGAGGCTATGAAGGCGATCCAAATGAACGCCTGTGTAAGATGTAAAGTTCTTTTCCCGATGTGAAACAGTGAAAACTTGTGTAATTCCTGCACCAACCTAAGAACTGCTAATATGTTTACGAATGAGAATCTCTCCAGCATTGCAAAATCTCACCGATATAGAGAAAATTCTCATTGTCTGTGTACAAACCTGTGATTTGCCGACATATGCTCGATGGCAACAGATATAATGAACCAATGGATTCAATTGATCCATCAGGACCTTAGAAGGATTCTTCGTGTATTGATTTAACTGAAAGTAAACTTGGCTACTATGTACAACATGGACTCAGTTGCAATTGAGATGATTCAATGCAATTGAGGGAATCAATGCATCTGCATGTTCTTTTCCCGAAATTAAACAGTGAAAACCTTTTTATTTTTTGCACGAATCAACGAACTGCAAATATGTTTAAGAATGAGATTCTAATGTATGCAAGGGAGATCCCTCATGTATTGCAAAATCTCACAAATAGAGAAAATGCTAATCACCTGTGTGCACCCGGTAGTTCGTATTTATCGACTAAATGGTTTTATAGACAAAAAACAAATCGAAATCGAATTGAACAAGCATTGATTTATTTGAAGAATCCGTCTGCCGACATGTGTTCAATACAAAACAAAATCGAACCCAAACATACACCGACATACGTGCTTACATGTTTGAACTGTACGTGGACACAAGATTTTGACGTGATAGTTATCACTGGGATTCCATGATCCTCGAATTGGGATACTAATAACCTTGAACAAATTCAGAAAAGAGCCATAAAAATTGCAATTGCGATCGGCCGAGGCACGAGGCCCGATCGCAATCTGCAATTTTTGTGGAACTTGTGGGGTAGGAAGGTGCGTGAGTTGTATGTTATCATCGAACAGAATTTCCATCCAACACATGAATGCAATCATTATTTCGGAAGATAATCTTTTTATATCTGAAAATTGGGATCTGTCTAAATGGATACATATGCTTACAGATTCGATTGAGCATAACATAACACGATGAATCTATTATTGAGGAACTTTTGTTTTCTAATCTTATAATCTGACAGAGAAAAGTGATCTGGAGGGAACTACATCTGAAATACTGGAGCGATTATAATAAAAATAAATAAACATTTACTCTGGTAGTGGAGGGCGTGGTGCCCGCCCGCTCAGACTATGCTCTTTTGGAGCCAATGATGTTCATTTATTACACTAAAATACAAAATCATTTAATTAATTAGTCGCCCCGCTCCCCAAAACAATACACACAAAGGCAGGACGACCAACCAACGACACAAACGACCACACAACGAATTTCGATTGCATCTTATGAAATCAAAAACACTATTGCATCATAAAATCTTAAAATAGCAACAACCTGTTTGAAGCACTACCAAAGGCAGAACGACAACCGAACGTTTCGCATGATTTTCAACAGCAACACCATCATCAAATGTGAAGAGCAGAAGGGTATAAAAGCCCGAGCCAACTCTATGTAAATTGTCTTTCTACCACGAGACTCTGTCCAATTTTATATTGAACAGAGAACATACCAAGAAGAAATAGAAATTCCCGTCCACTCGCAGGACGTATTTGTAATGTCTCAACTAATTAAAATTTTATTATGCAACCAATCCACTCGTTTTCATTTATTTTCTAAGTCGAGTCTGACTTTGATAATTTTCGTTTCGTCCACCTAAAACTTTCTAAGTGAACTTCAACATAGTCTCTCGAGACAACCTCGTCGCTGAATAAGACTAAGTCGAGCCTGACTTAGCTTCACAAGACAACCTCGTCGCTGAATAAGACTATGTCGCGTCTGACATAGCTTCTCATCAACCTCGTCGCTAAATAAGACTATGTCGAGCCTGACATAGCTTCACATCAACCCAGTCACTGAATAAGACTAAGTCGAGTCTGACTTAGCTTCACAAACAAACCTCGTCACTGAATGATCTATGTCAAGTTTGGACATAGACTAAAAGTTCCCTCGTCAAAGATCTATCAAGAAATTTATTTGTTATATGAGATATTCCTCGAAAAAGACCTAGCAAGATATTTATTTATTATACGAGGATGAGATATTCCTCGATAAAGAACCAGAAAGAAATTTATTTATTATATGCATTAATGTTGTCCACTACTATTTATTGTTGGATTGCCACTTCTCTTTGGTTGACTCAATTTGGTTTGATTTTTTAGTTTGAGTCTTCCGTTAACTAGCCCGCGCGTGCACTCGATCTGCCAACCTGAGAATGAGCAACTAACTTGTGATCGAGCCGAACAAACTCCGGTTTAACGGTAAATATTTTTTAAACTTTTACGTAACGTAAACGGTAAATTCTTTTACTACCTCTACTTTTGTATTTATCACAGGCACTTTGACTCGCACAGTGACCGTTGAGATCAGTCTGTACAATCCGACTGAACATGTGATCGCTTTTAAGGTGAAGACCATCGAGCCCGACCGCTATTTGGTGAAACCTTCGAAAGACATTTGCCCCTGAGCAGAATGCCACTGTGCACATGCTTCCACTGGAGGACGAGAGCCAAGTGGAACACTTCATCGCCAGCAAACAAAAGTTTATGGTGTAATGGACGATCGGTGACGATTCAGTGGTAAGTGTGTCTCATTCCATGCACTGCAGTCATTGCACATCACTTCATTATTGCCCCTTTTGTATAGTTGGACACTAATCGTCAAGTGCACCGCGTCAAGTTGGATTGTGAGTTCAATTACCAGTCGAGCCAGTCACAGGAAAAGTCCACTTCGTACAAGTCAGTCAAGCTATGCCCGCACATGTGCAAACACCTGCCTCCAGGCTCAATTGTTTGCTCTCCTGTACCACGCGGCCCAATTAGTAGACACGAGCCAGACCCGACCACTCAAGTGCAAGCAACATTTGCCTCGCCTTCTCACTGGTACAGTGGCACTCGTTTGATGGCCACTGTTGTGTCTGCCTCCTTGGCATTGCTTCTTGCATTATTCTTGGCCTACAATAAGTTTTGGTCCACTTCAATTTAGGTTCAAACAACTAACACGGCTAAAGGCGCATTTATCACCGAATGAACAGTGCACAGCAAATTATTATTATTAAACTGATCCATTTCAATTTTACTCAAATCGATTGCTTATTGATTTATGTTTTGTGTAATGTTTTGCTGGTTCAATTTACACTTATCAGGCCTAATTAACTATCACATTCTATTGTATGAACGGTCTTTGGTCTATTTTTCGAATTCGATAACAAATTATGGCTCATTTATTTATATTACATTCAGTTTCCAGTGTGAACGGACAACTTTGTGGTGTTTTCTTTTGTTCGCGTGCCTCTCAAAGTGTCTTTCAATATGACTTCTCTCAATGGCAACACTCGATTCACTTGTCTTCACGAAGGAAAGCTTCTTCTGTTCGGTCTGATGTTGGGCGTTTTGGTCGCCAACAATGCTGCCTGTGTCAAAGCTGCTGATGTAAGTTCGTGTAGTTGTGTAACGTTATCTCACAATTTCCATCCCCCTAGGAGGAGTGTGAAAGCATCGATCAGGAGCCTCGTCTGATGGGCATACTCAAGAAACGTTTTGTGGCGCTCACCAAAGTGTGGAATTCGAAGCCTGAACAATTCTGTCTGTATGACTTGAAGCCAAATTCGTTCGACAGTGAGGCCCACAAGCTCTATCTCAGTGGTGGCACTCTGGTGCCACAGGAATGGATTGACAAGATCTACAGTTCTGAGAAGTATCGGTGCCAATTCGGTGTGACCGTACAGGACAGTCTCAATGGTGGTCTCTACTTTGTGCGACGCAAATATTCTAATGTCGATGATGACAAAACGGCGGCGTATGTGTACAACTTTGAAGGTGACAACCTGATTGAAGTCCAGGCTAGAGTTATGCTTTCGTGGGAAATGGTGAATGTGAGTGGTGCCATCTCCACTACCGAACCCATGAAGCTCTACACTCATCTCCTTATCGAGACACGTCCAGAACTAGCTGCGCACATGTTCACAGGCTCGGAAATTGTCACTGGAATTACTGGGGTCAATCAGACCATGCCTCCCGACTCGAATAAAAACTATTATATCTGTCCTGCTGGTGACGACAAACATGTTTATGTGAATGAGTCGTGCAATTCACCAGCCTGGCAACTGCTCGCGGGATTCACCGACCAAAAGAACTTCTATGCCTTTACCAGTGGGGAGGTGTATGTATTTCCGTTTACGGTGGTCACTTCCCAATTTGGCAAACTAACCGAGTACCAGACGATTGATTTGGACGATTTCTTCGTTTTGGGTGAACCGCCTTTGACTCCGGTACCTGTGCCACACAAGTCCACTCAGAAGACATCGAACTCGTCAGTCACTGCCGTCACTGCACATCGTGGCAATGGCACCGATGCACAACCTTTGGCCTCAGGTGAGTGTAAACATTTTACAATAACTTGTTTTAATATTTTCAAATCTTTAGATGCTAGAGTAGCTGCCAATGCTTTTCCTATAATTCCAGTCGTGGCTGTAGTCGTTGTGATTGTGATTTTCGTCATCCTGGCAATCGTTGCCTATTGCTGTTGCTTCTCAAATTCTGATGGCAAAAATGGCGGTGATGAAGGCAGCATTGGTGGTAGCGGTGGTGGTGGCACTTCATCGAAAGCTTCTGCCAAAAACAAGAGCAAAAAGAGTCCCCCGAAGCCATCCTCAAAGTCACACAAAAGTAAAAGCAAGAAAGCAATGTCCGGCAAGTCGAAAGGAATGTCCAAGTCTGCAAAGAGTAAACCTGTGAGCGGCAGCAAACCAGCAAGCACCAAACCTGCCAGCGCCAAACTTTCGAGCAAAAAGAGCAGCAAAAAGAAGAGTGTCAAAGCCAACATTGTGGCTGCGTGTTCCGGCAAAAAGAAGCCGCCAAGCCTCAAGTTGAGCAGTAAGAAAGCCAAAAGTGTCAAATCGGCCAAAGTGAGCTCCAAAAAGGTGAAGAGTGCCAAACTGGCGAGTTTCAAGAAAAGCATTAGCAGCAAGCAACCTAAAAGTATCAAGAAATCGTTGAACAGTAAGAAGCCCAAGAGTGGCAAGATTAGCACCAAAGTGACAAGCAGTAAACGAAAAAGTGTTAAAAAGGGTTGAACAAGTAGCGCTGAACAGTAATCGAATCGAGCAACAAATTCACACTAGTGCAATTCTAGTAGGAGCAATCTGGATCAGTCAAAATTTATCGTTTATCAATAAATCTGTAATATTTGTTTCAATTATTAATGATTCTTCATTATTGATTGTGTCGATTGTTTTGGCCACATTGCTTTTAAGTGAAATGTGAACTAATTAGCGATTATGTTGTGGCGGGTGGTGAGTTCGGTGTTGCTGCACTCGGACCTAATCAGCCGAAAGCATTTGATGGTTTGAAGTTGCTGTTGTTGTTTGATGTGCGCACAATGCTGATTTGCAAATGCACTTACTTATGTGCGAAACTAGAAAGTAATATGCACAAACTAATTTGGCAAGTGAATCAACAGTGCAGACACTAGCATCAATGTTGGACCAACTTGTTCGCTGTGATATTTATATGTGACAGTGGCATTTTATTATGGCAGTGGAATGAACTGACCCAAATTGTGTACCACTAAATAACAATGAAACACGACAATTGAAGATATTATTAAACTATGACATAAGTTAAATTAAATACTAACCGAATGACAGTGCTTAACAACATTCAATAAACTACAGTGCACTGTCAGTGAAGAAAGTTGTGTAATGAATAGTTATGCCATGCATTATCACCGAGTCCAGCCAATAAATTCCTTAATGCCAGTGGAGTATGAGAGTAGGCAGTGGAAGAGTCGGTCCAAAAATGGTTCGGCAGGACAACGAACCCCCAACGGATTTGCACGAGAGTGAGCCGAGTGGGAGTAGAGGAATTGTCAATGTCTGCACCGAGATTCATAATTACAATTAGACTGCACAGTAATTACAAGTGGTTCGAGTGCACCCCAGTGGTTATGGTTAACAGTCGATAATAGTCCGTGCTGTGAGCATTGCACTCATTTGTCGGACAAAGTTAGTGGTAACAGTGATTAGCTAGAACGAATGGCGTCTCCAATTAGCGAAGTGAGCCAAATAGTTTGTGGCCATTGTTGCCACTGGTGTCATTACAAACGTGCCAACCAAACAGATAGCTTGAGGATAACAGTATAAACCACACCAAACATACCATCCACCTTGAAAGACCACAAAGTGACACAAGTCACACATTTTCTGTGCTCTCGATGCATGCATCGATTATCGTTGTATCGACAAGGGACAACTCACCGGCATTGTAAATGCACTACACTGGCAGACAATCTGAAAAGCGAGGACACTTTCCAACCAACTTGGTGGCAATTTTAGATTCCATTACCGTACAGTGCTAATCCAAATAGCGTGGGCGATTGGGTGCCAAAGGAGGAAGCCAGTAGCCGAGTACATTACTTTTCCATGCCAAATGAGCAAACGTGTTAGGACAAATGCAAACGAAAAGGTCACTTACTATGCGCATATATGGAGTTGAGTGAGTGTTGTCAACACCATTCCATTGGACCATCATGATCCTGCAGGAGCTCACAATTCGATTGTCAGTGCAAAGATGATGCCACTGACAATCGAATTAAGGGCAAAGGTGTCTAGTTGACATTGGTGACAGAACTGGCAATGAAAGCATTTGAGCAGTAAATGCAGAGTACTTACCATCTAGATATCTATTGACACTAAAGTGCGCGCAATTGCTTGATTGTACTCTTCGTATAGACGGTTGAACCGTCACGGTTCATATCGGCTTTCTTCTCGCTGTGATAAAATGGAAAGCATGAATCGTATCATATCGTGCAATGAACACAAACAAACACAAAGTACTACAATCTAGCAAGCGTTACTCACTGGACAGCCAGTGGATAACCAAACTGACAGGTTCAATAAAAAGTAGTCTATTTATTGGAGCACAGTCATTAATGAGTTTCATTTAATTGGCACAAATAAAGAAATTGCTTAATGTTTAAACATTAGGAGCTCGCATCGATCTGCATCATGCGGGCAGACAACAAAAGCAAGTGCCAATGCAGAAGTTGTTAAAAGACAATAAGTAACTTTATAATCCATTTAAATGGATCGCATTTAAAACATTGTGTTTAAAATCGCTGATTACAATCTTTGCACATGATTGCCGGGCATATTGCAGAAAGCGCTACACTGGTCTTGCGATGCATCTAAATTAGATGATCTAATGGAGGGCAAATTCGGTTGAGTCGGGCACAATAATGGCCAATCTGATTGCTCACATATATATTTTCATTTTCCCGGGCATCTATCGGGAAAACATTTCCAGTGCCATCTCAAGCACTCTCTCCACAACCTGTTGAACTTCATTCAGAAATGACCGAACTTCCTTTTCTGTTTTCACAATCAACGTGAGCAATTGTTTCATTGGCTCAGCATCGTAATTGTGTGCTATTTGTGAAATGTTTCAAAAATTTACTTTCAATTCTTCAATAACGGTGACATTTTTCTGTTCATAAGGGAGAGTGGTTTGGTATCATGAAGGAAATTCATTGAATGGCACTGTGGCACTATGGCGCTTTCGGCTTTCGCAGTAATTGCTCGATAATATTTCGGCTATTTGAAAAGTCGATGAAAGCTAATGGGAAAATACATTGTGAGCAAAATACAAGTGAAACAACCAATTCAAACCTGCAATAGAGAGACTGATTGCTTTGTCTTGTTTGGCAATCACAAGACTGTATTAAGGTCAACCTGAAAAATGTTATTGAAACATTGGTCAGAATGATGACCAAAGTTGAAGTAATTGAAGCAAGAGAAGGCCTTGATGATGGCACAGCGATTGGAGGTATGACCGTCCACCTTGCAGAAAGAACAATTGACTAGTGAATAGAAACGATAACTCGTCCTGTTCATAGTGTAAAATAAACACTTAACTTGTTCGCCATTCGAGCCACATTGATAAACCATTTCAGACAGAAAAACAACCAACAAAGTCACTGGATTCTGGTGTTTCAGAATTTATTGCGAAATATCTTGTCCCGACTTGAAGGCATCGAAGCATGCGATTCAGTAGAAATTGGTTGTACAAAAGAAGAAGCAACATTTGAAGTAGCATTACAAACGGCAGAATACTTCTCCATCAATTGTAAGTTGGCTGCAGCAGTATATAATAAATAATCATATGCCTTTCCATTCGGATAGATAGACAAACTTGGAATATTTTGCGATCGCTTCCATCAATTAGACAATTTTTCCGTTGTAGTGATAAAGTTCGTTCACAATCGATTTCGACGGATGTTACTTCATTAGTTCAGTTAGTTGTTGACATTAGTTGAAAATGAACAAGTTTTATTCCATATTGTCGTAACGAACAAATGACAGAATTTGATATTTTCGGAGTCTCCTTTTTATTTATCACAACGTCTTGGCCGCAAATGCGTACCTTTCAGTATGTATTTTTCCAAATCGTTTGTTCCACTCGGTAACCAGTTGGGAGTGCTGTGGAGGAATAATTCACCGATTTGGTCAACTGACAAATCAAACAAATTGTGAGTCAGTTTCGTATTGAGAAGAGACGCCGGTCAGTTAGAGCCGTGGTTGATCAGTTTGACAATATCAAATTCGAGAGTGTCTAGCTTGGGAAAGAGTTGTACCAATGGTTATTTTGGTGATAAAACATGAATCTTGTGGCAACTAATCACAAATGGCTAACAAGTACACTTACTTGAAATAAGTTGTGTTGTCGGTGCTGCTTTGGTACGATGCAAGTTCGCTAGCGAGCAGCACATGTAATAAATATTGCCACAGTTGACAAGGTCGATTATAATGGAATATGAAATTCCAGTGGTGCTGCGATGTCCGAGCCGGGATGGTTGTGCTGTTGTAATGAATGGAATGGCTCAAACCAACTTATTGCAATCCTACTAATGAGTTTTGCACTCGGACTGGTTCACTAGCAGCTGTTCCTATTCGTGAAGACAAGCACTTCTGTTGGACAAATTCAATACAATTCAATACAATTTACTTGTAATGCTAGGCTAGACGTCATAATCACCACTTGTGAGAGTAAACAAGCGCCATTAATCTATGGGAGAGGAATGTGTTCATTGCTTAATTGGCTCACCTCCTAATTGGAACAGGCAATGGCATTCTATCGCACAAGCCAAACAATCTGTTTGCGGTGTCTAAGCTCGAACCTAGTCAGTTAATTAATTGGCTCAACACTTACCAACGAATGTACTCATCGGGTGTGCAATTTTGCTTGTCTGCAAGCTTTCCACCATCGATCGATGGAGAACTATTTGACAACAGTGCTCAATAGCTTCATTCACTTCATTTTGCTAGTGAGAAATTCCCTTGAAAAAGTACTCGAGTAAGAGAACGATCGTTCACACCAATGGCACCATAAATATTACTTATTATTGACATTATACTGACACATAAGAGACCATGATGCTAAAGGATCTACCAAATGGTCACTTCACAGTGTGAACTTCACCCCAATAGATCGAACTGGTATTACTTGCTGTGCACACAATGACGTCGACGAGTAAATCGAAGCAGCAGTTCAAATGTAAAATAATTTCTTGAAGAATAACATAACATTCCATGTAAACCAATCCATTGTAAGCGATCATGATGCAAGCAAATGACGTTCTCCGATGTGACCACCGTCGGTGTTGTTTCGTCAGTGTGGAAATGTCTGGTTCCTTCAGTTAGTTTTGTGCTTCCAATGTTGATCTGCTCAAACGTTCATCTCACTGAGCGAGTCTGCTTTAGTCCGTTGACAATTCACAATAGATGCACTCTATTCAATATTCTATTGGCCTAACATCTGCATTATCCATCGAGGTACGGCACTATAGGCCCATGTCAAACATTAGTGCCATGACGAAAAACAATCTGCATCAGATTATTATGACTCGATTATGGTTTGTCAAGTGCATTCGAAGGCACATTATAATTCACAAAGCATTGCACATACAGCACATGTAGTTGGCAAGTTCACTTTCCAATCATGAATCATGATTAGCAGCAGTGTTCGCGATCGGCCGTTAGATTGATCGTCCATTGGATCAATCTTTCCAATTGGATGCATTGCCACAGGCTCTTGTCAATGCAATACTGTAGAACATTGCCCGACCATCGTTGTTGGTTGCCAATGCTGCCAGTGGTATCATAATTAACGTGAAATCTGCCAGCCGACAACAAAATGGCAATACAGGCAAGAGTGCAATTGGGTGATGTGTCCGTTATTATTAGATCAACTGGACAATATCATTAGTGCCCAAATGGACAGATGCGTCCAATTATGAATAGGCTCAATTAGGCATTGCACCAGTTGGCTTCCCAATTGATTTGAGCAAACAGACTGGCGTAATGATAGGACAGGCGCTGCCTGTCAGGCGATCTCAATTGAATTAGTTCGTGCAAAGGCATGCCAGGACAACATTTACACGGCACTGACACTGAAATCTGGAAATTAACTGTCTCCAGTTTGCCATTCTGCAAACATCGACTTCAATTAAGCAAACAGGAAAAAACACGAATCATGAGGAGTGAAGCATTAAAAATATATAATAATAAAGGTCCTCTCTTGGCGTGAGAGTCTGTTAGCTCAGTGGAATCACAAATCGTAGAGCTATTATTGTACAATGACATGTCTTCAAAATAGTCTTTCAGGTGTTGCAGCCAAATTTCTGCCACCACTCACTCTCGGCTAGTGCTGTTGACCCGATACAGACAACACGATCGTTTGCAATGGATTGTAATATTTATAGCAAAGGCAATTGGCCTAAAATGATGTGTTACTTTTGCCAATCTGGTCAGTGGTGTACTTTAGTTCGAATGAGCAGTATCTTCTTGTTTGTGATTGTCAGTTCTGCATCTTCTGGTCTGTTTAGGTCGCAAATCGATTGATGCCTTTCTCATGTTATCTATACCCACGTTTGTCTTCTCGAATTGAGAATTGCAGTATTTCAGTGGTACTCGATTGACATTGGACCTATTCGGTGGCACCCTCTTTGACATTGTCTGGTCGAGCTTAATTTATTCTAATGGCTCAATTTGGCTCAATGAATGGTTCATCAGCAGCTAATGAGCTGCTTGATTGCTTGGCCCGACTGAGGCAACTAGACAGAAGTGTAAATCTACTGTCCAACCACTAGGCTACAACATTGTCAACTGCAACCTGAGACTTGATTTGTCCATCGGTGATAATGAGTCGAAACAGCCAAACGATCATCAATGATCGACAATGCCAGCTGCAACACTCTTTTCGATGTTGACCTGTGACTTGATGCTAACTTGCTGGATGAATGACGACCAGGTTGGTTGCGTTGCTCGTGGTCGAGTAGTTTAATGAACGTAATAAATAAAGTGTCGCTTTTTAAATTGTATATATTTGCCTTGAACACTCCCAGTCCAAGTAATCGATCCAACAGGTCAAACTGATTGACCCATTGCAGTGGACAACCGCAAAAGCCAGTTCAAATCAAAGGCTTCCTCCTTAGCACTAGCCTTTGGCATGTTGAGCTGTTAGTAGAAGGCAGGTTACTGCAGTGGCCAACTTGCCAATCATTGCCAAATTGTTTCCAATGAAAAATTGTCATTGACAGTGCATCACTGTCCAGTGTCTTGTCGAGTCCCCAATGTACACCATTCCGGAACGAACCAGTGCACTAACAAACTCTTCCGAGTCACCCATCACTTCAGTGTAATTGTAATGTGTTCTCACTTGATCCTGATTGGCAGTGTCTTCTAGTTTCGAGTATAAAATTGACAAAGTAATCCATGCAAAGTATGCATCCAAATGTGTCAATGACCAAATGGCCATTGGAAATGGCATTGGCAATGCGAAAATGCATGTGATATATCGAGATGGAAAAATGTCGAGAGGCGACAAGCACGACAAATATAGTCATATGGTAAATACCAACATTTGCGATACATTTCCAAAAACATACGCGCCAGCTAATTTCAATTACAATGTGTTATAATGATTTGCAATAATTTGCAATTAGCACTTAACATGTTTTGGTTTAGAATAAAGAGGTTTAATTTGAATAAATTATAATTATTACAATAATTATTTTTGTCCCTCAATAAATGGAGGCGGATTGGCGACAGTGTCAATTATGATGGGCCGGATCTTTTGCTGGTCGACAAACAGCACGGCACACTTGTTGTTTTTGGCGTAGTGCGACGAGGAGAAGATGGTGGCACACAGGTCTCCAAAGTGGAAAGTGAATCCATTGTGGGGCACTTCGTGGGCGCGCACAATGTGGGTCAGCTGGTTGAGAGTGAGAAAGTTTCGGGCAGCAGCATCGCTAAAGTACCATGCAGCACCACGTTTAGTATTGCGCACATAACCAGCTTGTTGTTCGGGGTCTTGGCCAAAAAGTTGACACACCACACGATACTGCACATCGGGAATAGGATCGGACCAAACAATTTCCCAGAAGAGTTCGCTGTCCATGCCTACAATCACCGGTGGAAGTGAGGCAATGTCCGAAATGCGCTGCTTCAGGTGTGGAATGCCACCATGAGCACAGTAAATAGAGTCGTCCACGATGGCCACCACAGGAAGTCGATCAAAGATGGCATTGAACAAGTTAAAGATCTCTTCGCCGTCTTCTTCGCCATACTTGGACTGGCACTCACTCTTGAAGGAATACTTTTCTTGAATTTGACGAACTTCGTGATTGCCACGCAATGCTGTCACCTTGTGGGGATGGAGAATCTTGAGCAGGAGCACATAAAGTGCACACTCGACGCTCCACTTGCCACGGTCCACATAGTCGCCCAAGAAGAGAAGGTTCGCGCCAAGTGGCAATTGACGCCAAAGTCTATCCTCCAAGCTGAGCAGGTCTGCAATGTTTCCGTGAATGTCGCCAATGATGAAACAGGGAGAGGACACTTCCACGCACCTGCCTTCCTTTGTAGAGAGTAGTGGCACAATATCTTTGCCAACAGCTTGAAGATAGGCAATTAGCTGATTTGGGGCCTGAGCAAAGACGCCTTGAGGATTTTGGCAATCACCTTTTTGGAAAGTGCGAATTTCGTTAAGCAACAAAGTGGCGTAGTGTTGTTCGGTGTTGCTGGATGCTTGTGACTGGTTGGTGGTAGCGTCCTTTAAAGTCTCTGACTCAGTGAGTCCTTGTTTGGAAGTCTTGGTGACATTCAACTGCAACTTGTACTTCTTTTCCTTACACCGAGAGCATTTGCCTTTGTATGATTTCTTGTTAACCACCAAGTTCACTTTGATTTGTTGAGTGCAACTTTGGACAATTTTCATATCCCGGGCAGCCACCGTGCGAGATATTAAAGAGCAGATTGGCTTTGTCGAGCGGCAAAGTGCAGAAGTGCCTCGAAAACGGTGCGACTGGACTGCCTCCATAAATTCGCCACAGGTGATTATTTGTTTGCCACCAAAGCCGTCGAGGGCGAGGTTAAACGTTTTAGCCAAGTGCTCCATCCGTTTGTTGTACTCTTCGGCACTGAATTCATCTGACATCATGTCGCGCACCATTTTGCGATAATCTTCCCGTTCTAGGTAGCCTCGGCTGCTCTTGTCGTAGTAAAGGAAAATGAACATAATGCGAGGTTTGGAGTGTTGAGTGTTTGTGTCGATCGCCGCCAGACCAAGGAGAAGCTCGTGGAAGGTGAGATAGCCAGTTCGGTGATAGTTGAAAGCTTTGAACAACCGAACCAGTTTAGAGTCCTTTGGCTGGAAGCCATACTTGCGCAGATACTCCTTGAAAGACCAGGATGTCATGTCAAAGGCAGGAAAGCAGTGATCGACAAAGTCTCTGAATAACAGTTCAACATCTTTTGCGGTGATCTGGGCACTTTCGAGCAACTCTTCTCGCAGATCACCAGAACGAACTTGTGGAACATACCGCAAGACGTGCTTCATGCTGTGCTCGTGAATCTTCTGTGGCGGGTGTGGAGATGACGTCTTGTTGGATTTGAGCCAGCGGCAAAACACTCGCATTTCGCTACTCCAAACGTTCTCGAGTAGATTCGAACCAACAGTTGTCGCCTTCTCCCAGTAGATTCGGTCGGTGCTTTGGCAGCACTTGAAGCCAGTAGTGCGAGGATTGACACGCAAGTAGAACACAAGTCGAGTGATAAACTTCAACGTTTGTGGCATTTGGACGCGTAATACTTCAAAGATGGAGGCGTCGTCGAATGGAGGATTGTCTTGTAAGGCCACCAATCGATCGCCATCGCCATCGGCCAACACGACCAGTGAACTTTCTTTGGCGGCTTCTTGCCAAGACTTTGTGGAGGAGAGTGGTGCAAATGGAAACCAAATCATCTGTTGATCGTGTCTGCAGACAGCCACCGTCTCGTGATCGGGACAGAAGATGACGTATGCACAACTGTTGTACACGCGTTCTTGTGGAGCTTGTCCTTGAGGCTTGAGACAACGCACTGGTTCAGCCATCGAACTGGTTAGAAAGGTTCAGTACTGAACGAAGACAGAAAAGTACACCAATCAATTGATGCAAGTGCACAAATGGAGACAGACTTTATAGTGCCAGTAAAGTACCACTTGGAATGACGATTGAGTAGAACTTTTCATCGGTATCAAAGTTCTATGCAGTGATTCGAAATCGGTCACATGCATAACTTTAATTAACAAGTGATCAAATGGAACGTACTTGAATGGGCATTCTAAATTGATTGACGTTAGTTTTTGTTTGTTCGTTTGTTTAACAAATTAATGGCTGTAAGTACTGCTTGCGTTGTTACCAATCAAAGCTCAACTCATTGCACGAGACAGTAAAACAATGCTAATGTGCGCAAATGCGACATTTGTTTGCTTTATTCGAAAAAGCGTTTGACAAGCCTGTGAACTTTGCCCTAAATGGTAGTATACAAATGAATGCTTACAGCGGTAACTGTTTTGCCATTATATAAGTATATTTTCACACCGAGTGTTTTCTCGGTGACCAATGCGCCGGTGGCTTCGATCCCGGGCTCATACAGGAAAGTGTCCACCGATTACTGACAGCATAAAAGTTAAAAAATCATTTCTTAAATTTAATTATCATTCAATTCAAGAGATTAATTTAATAACCCGATTCTTTGATGGTTGTTCTGACTGAGACTGTGAGTCTTGTTGCCTCTGTCACTGATTGCTTGATTCTTTGAGGCAACTACATGCTTTGCTTTGCTTTAGAAGATGGCGTTTGACCAATTTTAGAATACACAGGAGCGGGCTCAGTTTCCAATAGAATGGGCAGCCGATTGCATGAGCAGATTTGGCCTGAGATTGGTCTAGAATAAAAAATGATACCGTATAAATACAAAATAAGGCAAATAAAATAAGCGCAACCAGATGAACACATCAAATTCCAGGGTGAGATAACGAGTTGATTGGATCGAATAAATGTAGAGAAACGAGTTTAGGAACAGATTGCTTTTCTAGAAACAGATCTGTCAATCCGCAATCTGAATAATCAAAAAACATATGTCCGCCAATAAAAGTTCAATATAATCTATTTCTAAAGCAATCTTCAATTTGCAAATGTTCAGAAATATAGACCAGCCAAATAGTTTTAGTTACGAGTGATTCAAATTCCTCTCGGAGAGTTATTTTGATTTGAATATCATGATCAATATAGAGGTTTAGAAAATAAATTCTTGTTTATATGATATTATTATGAATAAAACTGTCTTACAATGTGAATGTGTGATAAAAGAGGAAACAAAATGAACTATACAAATCTTCATAAAAGCTTCAATTGCTTATTTCAGCTCGATTTTGTTCATTAAATTCAGTTTGGTAATTGGAGTATTGATGGCTTCGAACGGATCAGCAATAACTTCAGTGATGGTGTGCAAGTGAGAACATTGGCTTAGATGTATTTGAATTTGAGATAAAATTTGATCGAAACATGATTTCAAACGATCCTCAGGAATGTCGTTCGGTTCATCCAATACAATACGTTCATACCCACAAATGTCACATCGACCTTTGTCAAAAATGTATAAACCTATGGCCTGAACATTGGGAAATGTCCAGGGAATGTTGAACTGGGAAATGTTGTCGTGATTGGTTGGTCTAAATGACAGATCGATTGCTTTGACAGAAGGCAACTGTAACATAATTTCGCCATTTGAATCGTCAGGCAAAATGTCGGGAAACCAAATAGACAGTCTTAGATGAACCAAACTGGTGAGTTTAGAGATGGTTTTGATGAAATTGCGAATTGTGATGTCCTCCACATCGATCCAGACACGAGTGATCGAGGTGAAACGGGTGCAAAAAGTAAACAAAGTTTGTCCGACCGAAATGGGATTAGTGTAACAAGACACAAGAACTGTGAAACGTTTACAAAACTGAGGATTAAGCTGAGCGAGTTTTGATATAAAGTTGTATTGACCACTATATCCATATTGGATTTGGAGTGGTCGTTGACTGTGCTGGGCATAACGTTGAAACGAGTCAAACATTACATCTCCACGGTCATCATCCTTTGAGTAGAAATTAAATTCGTCCAATTGGCCAATGACCGGCAGATCGACAGTTGTGGTTTCGATATTGACATCGAAATTGAAATTATTTATGTGATAATGAAAAAGTGCAAAGCTGCAATCAAATTCCAGTGTGAGATGCTTCAGTGACGATAACGAATTGATCGTGTCAAAAAAATGTTTTGAAACAAACGGAGGAACATATCGCTTCTCTGCCAATTTGCAGAACATCTTCAATGTGACCAATTTGGGAGCATTCAAAACAAATAACATGCCCGCAGATAAAAGGACAGCATAATCGACTTCATCTAGAGCAATCCTCAATTTGCAAATGTTAGGAAATAAATTCGCTAGACCAACCACAGTTTTAGTATTGAGTAATTCAAATTGCAACAAATTCCACTTAGATGGTTCTTTTGATTTGAACATTGAAGTGCCATCATCATTGCGAATGTGATCACAAGTGTAACTGGTATTATTAAATCTGGAAGATTCAATCAGGTCGAAAGCATTTGGGCCAACCAGAATGGTCAAAGAATTAAGCCTGGCAATAGCAACAGACCGAAGCCATCTCCATCTTGAGCACACTTGTCCAGTGCGGGCACGATCGGGAAGAGGAACACGCACGAAAATGTTGACCATACAGTTGTCGGGTATGGTGTGGATGCTCATGGTGAGGCGAGAAATGAGTGACGAAAAGGTAAGATTCAAATTTTGCGATCAAAATCGAGCAAAATGCGACCACGCCAGCCAAGTCTGCTGCAAACAACAAGACCAAAGCATGCTTGCAGCCTAGTAAACAAATGAAATATGGATTTATGTTTTCCTAGATGGCGTTAGTGAAATTTGGCTAAATATCAAATTCAATTCAATCAATTTTACTTGTATGTATTTGTTTTATTTATAATGTCCAATTGGTATCATTTTACAATCACCAACAAATCGAAACTAAAATCGGCCACAAAGAAGCAACCAGCCATTTAGTTTTTAAAACAGAATGATCTATTTAAGTGTAACCGTTTATACGTCAATTGTCAAATTGAATGAAAACGAAATTGGTTCAACTGCAATGTAAATGCAACTGAGAACATTGGCTTAGATGTATTTGAATTTGAGATAATATTTTCTCGAAACATGGTTTCAAAATATACACAGGAACTTTGTACGCTTCTTGGTCATAGTGACAAATTTCACATTTAATGTCATCCAAAATGTGTAGACGTATGGCCTGACATTGGGAAATGTCCATGGAATGTTGAACTGAGAAATGTTATCGTGATTGCAGGGACAAAAGCCCAACTCGAGTGTTTTAACAGAAGGTGACTGTAACATAATTTCGTCATTTGATTCGTCATCTGAAAGAATGAACGAACACCAAATGCTCAGTTTAAGATGAACCAAATTGGTGAGCTTAGATATGTTCTTCATGAAATCTCGGATTGTGATGCTCCCCACGTTGACCCAGGCACTAGTCACCGATGTGAAACGGGTGCAAAAAGTAAGCAAATCATTTTCCGAAACAGGATCAGAGTCAAAGGACAAAAGACGAGTGAAACGGAGACAAAACGGAGTACCAAAAGAGAGAGTTTTGATATTTCTATGTATTGCTCACTATGTCCGTACTGAATTTGTAGTGAACCTTTACAGCGCTGGGAATAACGTTGAAACGAGTCAAACATTACATCTCCACGGTCATCATCAGTTGAAAAGAAATTAAATTGCTCCAATTGGGCGATGACCGACAGATCGACAGTAGTCGTTTCAATATTATCGAAATTGAGTTCAAAGCTGTTGTCAAAGTCCAGTGTGAGACACCTGAGTGACGATAACGAATTGATTGTGTCAAAGAAATGCGTCGATATGTACTGAGGAATATATCGCTTCTCGGTGAATCTGCAGAACATTTTCAAAGTGACCAACTTGGCAGCATTCAAGACAAACAACATATCCACAAACAAAAGTTCAGCGCAATCGACTTCATCTAGAGCAATCTTCAATTTGCAAATGTTTGGAAACAAAGCCGCCAGACCAAGCACAGTTTTAGTGGACACTGATAGAAGTTGCAACATATTCCACTTGGAGGGCTCTTTGTATTTGAACATTTGAGTGCCATCCTCGTTGAGAATGAAACCACAAGTGTAATTGGGTCGAGAAGACGCAATCAGGTCGTAAGCATTTGGGCCAACCAGAATTGACAAAGAATTCAGCCTGGCAGTGACAACAGATCGAAGCCATCTGAGATGTGAGAGATCTGGCCCATCTCCATCTCGGGCACACTTGGCCAGTGCGGACACGATCGGGAAGAGGAACACGCAACAAAATCTTGACCATACAGTTGTCGGGTATGATGTTCGTGGTGAGAGAGGAGAAATGAGTGAAGATGGTTTGTTTGACTAATTTAGAAGCAGACTAGAGCCAAATCATTTGGAGTCCAAATTTTGGACCAAATGAGACCACGTTGAAGTGGAAGCATTTGATTACATATATTGTATATTTTTGCATTTGTAAATAACTTTTCATTACAATAAAGTCTATTACACTAAGTATTTTATTTGTCTATATACTGGTTTTCTTCCTAGTGTCATTGATAGTATAATTAAGTTTGAGCAATTAGTCTGACAATTAGCTGATATACAAAATTGTAATAATTTGTTAATTTTATTTTGAACTGTTCTGTGCATTGCAATTTAAAAATTGAAGCAAATTCAGGAATTTGTGTTTCTATCAAAGAGCATTTGTAATTTTGAATTGATTTATTATGTACTTGAGCTTATAAATAAATTTACGTTAGTATTTTAAAAATTGCAGTTATGTTTACATTTATTTGGGTAGCTTTTAGATTCGTCAATTCGATTACCAAAACGATTCGGAATTATGCTTAAATCATTGATTATTGGTCATTTAGTAGACAAAAATCGGTAACCTGATGTTTTGATTAGTTCACTTTTAATGAACATCAGTGATTCTTACACGATGAATCATTGCACAGCATCAATGCTATTTGCAAAAGCAATTGCCAATTCTTTGCGTACTATGAATCTGTCTGATTTGACCATTTGTGTTTGTCTATTTTAATCGGCAGTTTCCAGCACACGTTAACAATTGCGCGCCATTATTTTCACTTCTCTCGAAGGTGATTGGCTAGGTCAACTAGACTCCTCCCAACATGTTTGTGATTTGCGTGCTGCATATAAATAGTTGGCCACACAGCAGTTGGCCTTCATTTGCACTCGTGCTCTCGCTCAACTCGCAACGTCAACATGACTGAAACCGCTACTGCCCCAGCTGCCGCTGCCGTCACTCCGAAGAAGACTGTCAAGTCTCCTAAGGCCCCCAAAGCATCCAAGCCAAAGGTCGCACCAACTCATCCACCGGTTGCCACGTTGGTCAAGACTGCCATCGGTGCTCTGAACGAGAAGGGAGGCTCATCGCTGATTGCCATCAAGAAGCACATTGCTGCCAACAACAAAGTCGAAATCGATCGTCTCAATCCGTTCATTCGTCGATTCCTCAAGTCCGCCGTGACCAAAGGTCTGTTGGTGCAAGTGAAAGGCAAAGGTGCCATTGGTTCGTTTAAGTTGAACAAGGCCGTGAAAGAAGCCAAACCGAAAGTTGCCAAGCCCAAGATCGTCAAACCGAAAAAGGCGAGTGCGAAGAAAGTGGTCAAGAAGGCTACCACTCCAAAGAAACCCAAGGCCTCACCAAAGAAGGCAGCAGCAGCTAAGCCGAAAGCAGCAAAACCCGCCAAAGCTCCAGCCGCAGCAAAGAAGCCCAAGGCAGCAGCCAAACCGAAACCGGCAAAGTCGCCGAAAAAGGCCGCTCCCAAGAAAGCAGCACCCACGAAGGCTCCCGCCAAGAAGTGAACGCGCTCACTTAACCCGATTGTAATCGTCCACATCTAATCTATTCCCAAAACGGCTCTTTTCAGAGCCACTAATCTGATGAAACGAGCATTTGTTTTAGTTCATTCTAATGTAAATGAACATTTCTATTGAGTTTGTTGCATTGCAAACTAACATGATCAACGAGCTTTTGTTGACCTTTTTTTGTTTGTTTAACTAGTCAATAAATTTATTAATTGCCATGTGCATTTGCTTATCAGTTGGCGATCATCAATGTTATAGATAGCAAAGCTAATGCTCTAAATTCAATCAATCAATCATTCCAATAAATAGCAATCTACTGTCACTACTCGAATGTGGCAATAACTCACAAGCCAATCAGCCAAGCTTGTCTCTGGTAATCAATAAAAAAGCATAAATCAAATTGAATTAAACTTTAAATAGTTAATTTAAAGTTTTATTATAATAAATCACTAGTGATACTCATGGAAAATAGCAAAAATGAGAATATATTGAGTAAACAATCGAAACAAATGCTCAATTTGGTCAAAATGAGTGGCCCTGAAAAGGGCCGTTTGAGTTGACTAGTAGACTGTACAGATCTACTTGCTGGAAGTGTACTTGGTGACGGCCTTGGTGCCTTCGGACATGGCGTGCTTGGCCAATTCACCGGGCAAGAGAAGTCGGACAGCGGTCTGCACCTCGCGGGAAGTGATGGTGATATCTCGCCGCTGAAGTGCTCGAGTTGGCCGGCAATGCTGCCCGAGACAACAAGAAGACTCGCATCATTCCCCGTCACTTGCAGTTGGCCATCCGAAACGACGAAGAGTTGAACAAGCTGCTGAACGGTGTGACCATCGCCCAAGATGGTGTCCTGCCCAACATCCATGGAGCCTGCAGGCTGTTCTCCTTCCCAAAAAGACCGAAAAGACTGCCTAAGTGCAATTGTGCTTTCGAATTCTATTATTTACAAACGGCCCTTTTCAGGGCCACTTATTTTGAACCAAAACGAGCATTTTATCGTACTTATGTAAATATACTTGTTTCTATTGAACGAATTTGCCTAATTGTTCATTGGAGATCTATTTTGTTAATCAAGTTAATTGCAATTGTATATAATTTTGTTTGAACAGATTAAATGAAAAGCTAGTAAATCGAGAAGCAGTGAGACTTTAGTTTAAGTTTGAGTTTAATGTAGAAAGCTTCGTTCACTGCATGGGTCAAATGAGTTGAATTAAATGGCTGCATTAAATGTATAGCGAACACAGTTGGCAAGCAATTGCCTAGTGGTTCTTCAGTTTGGAACGATCGGTTGCAGCAGCCGATCTGGCGGAATGGCGAGAGTGACCTTTGGTGCCACTTGCTTTGGTGCCTTTTTTTCCTACCCTTTTTTCCCCCCCCCCTTTCCCCCCCCCCCCCCCCCCCCCCCACAACCCCCCCCCCCAACCCCCCCCTCCCCCCCTTCCCCCCCCCCCTCCCCCCCCCCCCCCCCCCCCACTCCCCCCCCAACCCCCCCCACCCCCTCCCCCCCCCCCCCACTCCCCCTCCAAAACCCTAACACAAAACTCCCTCTTTCTTCAACAATCTTTCCCCCCACCCTCCCATTTTAATAACAATCCTAAAAACTAAAATTCAAATCACCCACTCTTTTTCCCATATTTTTTTTTCTTTTACAAATCCTTTAAAAAAATAATCAAAAAAAGGTAGTTTTTTTTTTTTTTTTTAACAAAAAAACCAAACAAACCATTTTTTTTCCAAAAAATTCCTGGTTTTTTTTTTTTTTTTTTTTTTTTTTTTTTTTTTTTTTTTTTAGATAGGTGAATCCAAATCCAGTGAAACACTCAATCCCAAACTTACCCACGGTTGACGGGCCATCAGGATTGAACGATACATTGATTGTGCCATCACACTGCACAAAGTCACCATACTCAATTCGACGCATGTTCACCGGTTGGCCCTTCTCAGTCCAAACCTTCTCGGGAAAGTTGACAATGTACGACTTGCCAAATAAGTAAATTTTATCGTTGAACACGAAGCCATTCATGAATGACGGGCCAGTCGAGTTTTGTGCACTCGCCATTACGGTCTTTCTCTATCTTGATCTGAGTGTCGCCCACTTTGCACATTGGCAACCATTCACTCGATATGCCAATGTGACAGTCTGGTTGATCACAACCTTTGTGAAACGTCGAGATGTGAAGTTCTTTTGCTTCGTTCTGGTTGACTGCATAAAAGTCCGAACTTTTTACCAATGAGCACTTGGTCATCGGGATCTTTGTAGTTGACTGCGACCACCACTTGCGAGTGATCAATGTCGTAAACAATGCCCGGTTTGTCTTTATCCCCAGGACTCAAACTTTGTAGTTTCATGGTCAGAAAGACGTAGTTCTGCTCGGTTGGACTGACCCACATGAACGAGTTGTAAATGTGCTGAGCGACAAATTTGAATCGCGAATCTTGATCGAGCTTGGGCCACTTCTTGGACAGTAGCTATGGCTTGCTGCCGTTCACATACAACTTGCCAATCACCACCAGTCGATCACCGGTTAGTTGACCAATGCACAATATTCCTAGTGAGGTGCCATCGCCGGGATTTTGCATACTCTTGCACACCTGGTTGTCGGGAGAATCGGTGGTGTTGGCGGAGAGAACCACATTACGCTTGAGAACATGGCACAGTAGAACGATGATCAAACAGATGGTGATTTGCATTGGTGATTGGCGAAATAAAACAAAACTCAAATTGAAGCGAACTGCTCAAATGACATTTGAGTAAAGTAATGCAATGGTCTTAAGAAACAAAATATTAGAACATTTGGTCGGTATGTTTTAATTAATTTAATATGCCTGCAATTGAGTACAATTGACTTGTTCGGTGCGGAGATTTGAACAAAATAGATGCATTACATTTACGGTCAATGCAAAATTGGCGAAATGGCAAATGTGCTGATTGGCACGACTTTGTACAATTGTGCATGTCGCTGACAGTGAGTGCAATGGCAGTAAGAAAACGTGTGAGCACCACCAAATCGATCGAAACGAACTGCTCAAATGGCTTTTAAGTGAAATAAAACGATGGTTTCAATGAGAACATTTCAGAACGTTTGGTTAATCCATTTTAATTGACTTAATATGTGCAATTAGTACAATTGCTATATGTCCAGTTTGGACAGTGATCCACTTGCAGCAAGTTACTGCTTTTGTGCTTGAATTGGAGTAGTTCGTTGTGCGTGTCGCACCTTGGCCACACCCAAACCCATCTCCTCGAGTGGCACCGGCAGCACAGGACCGGAGAAAATCCTACTGGCCCATTGGTTCAACTGTTCGGGCGGCATGCTAAATTGCTCCTCAACCAGACGGGCAAACTCTTTGCCTTGAGCCCATTTCGGTATCTGCTTGCCATCCTTCGCTGCTTCGTACAACGCTTCTGCCTCGTAGTCCTGCTCAATGTACTTGGTGATGTCCAGGTTAGGATCACAGACTCGCTCCCGTGGTGGCGGAGTCATTTCGTAGGTGTTCGAACACTCGTTGAGCAACTTTGCCTTCAAGGTCGCCGACAGATGACTAGGTGTGACCAGTAGCGGTGGAGTAGCAGCAGTGGTTAGTACATTGGCGATTGTGCCATTTGAATCCAATTTAGGAGTGCACTTTGGTGCACTAACAGTTCCGTCATGGTGCATCTCCTTTTTCATCTCCAAATGTCCTGATACTTTTTGTTCCACCTTCTGTGGTGGCAATTGCTTCTCATTGGCATCCTTATTTGGGTGCGTATTCTTCGGTGCAGATTTAGGTTTCGAGTAAACCTTCTTCACAGCAGCATTAATGTTCTTCACCGGTTCAGTAGTACTCGTGCCGGTCTCCTTTGTGTCATGTTCCAGCTGTAGTTGAGCCAATTTTTGTCTACGTTCAACATTACGAGTCTCTGCTTTGGTCATATTGGTGACAGTTGGAGTCGGTGGAGGTGCAACTGTCTTCACCGTCACAGTCGAATGTTGGCCACCAATCGTTTCACCTGCCTTTCGTTTCTTGTTCTTCTCGCTTTCGAGTGCAAATTTGTTTTCCCGAATTTTCTCAAGTCGCTTCTCACGTTCCACTTTGAGTGCATTAATTCGCTGATCGAGCAGTGCTTTCTTGTTATCTTCGGCCTTTTTGCGTTTGTCCACCGAAAGGGCGAGTTGCTCGTAACGGGCAGACTCCAACTCACGGTTACGGCGTTGCTGTTGAGCCACAGTGGATGGAGTGCTAGGCTGGGCAGACCAAAATGGCACACGAGCAGGCACTCGTTTTGGTGTCACATTTAATGTGACATTCGGAGGTTGAGTTGTTGGACCTCGGGTGGAGGAGGTTGGTTTGGTAGCAAAAGAGGAACATTTGCTCAATGGTCCAACCTTCTTCAAAGTGCCTGTACCTGTATGAAGAAGAACCAAATTACTTAAATTTAAAACAAATAACTGAACTCAACTTACCGACACTTGATCGACCATGATCTGCCACCAATTTACGGCGAATCAGCTGAGAACCTACATTCAGACTTGATACACTTGAGGCAGACTGTCTCGGGTTCAACGGTCCAGTTTTTGCCTTTGACAATGATTTAGACGAAGCAGCAACCGTAGAACCTTTGTTGTTGCAGTTCGGTTGCTGTTGCTTTGTCTTTGAACGAGTAGTGGTGATGCACTTGGAAACAGACTTGCAGCTCTTGAGTATACTCTTGGATACGGTCGAAGTCGTCGAAGCACTACTTCTCATCATGTTGGTATTGTTGGCATTGCTTTTGGCCTGACTCCTTCGGGATCGAGTCATCATCATCGTTGAAGTAGTGGAAACAGACTGACATACGACGATGACGCTTTCATTTGATTGTTCCATAGTGGTGGTGCTCTGTTGTTCGGTAACGATGAGTTGCTCCTTGGTGGTGGTGCATTCTTCAGTAGACTTTGAAGCAGGCGACTCTTTGGTGGTGATTGTGTCCATGTCGGAACAATTCTTCTCAAATGGAACAATGCTATCGGTGAGAATTTCGGCGCTGATCGACTGATCATCAGAGGTTTGAGCTCTTGGTCCAGTAAGGGATTTACCAGAAGTGAACGATGATGACGATAGTTCTTTCACGGGAGTAGATTGTGGCTCAGGGTTAATGTCCGAACCTTTTCTGGTTCTAGTCTTGGGAGGAGTGATCTGTAAATTGGTGAGCAGTGTGCACAACTCTGCCACCGTCTTGTCCTCCAGTGCCATCACCTGCTCGTACAGTGAACCATAGAAGTTCTGTTCCATCTCTTTAGTACGGCTACCAATGTCCACGTGGATGTCGCCATCGTATTCACGAACCTGCACACAGTCCTGTAAAGTGTGGTTGCTTGAAAGTGGCTCAGCAGAATCGTTCGCGGGAGGTGCGCCAACAGATGGATCCGGTCTGCTGTGATCCTCAGAGCTACTCATTGCTTGGCGTAGAAGAGGAAGCCAAAGGTCAGTCTCGAGTCGCCGAAAGGAGAAAGAGGAACTAAAACACAAACTAAAACTTACACGTATTACTAGTAACAGAAACCAAAATTAATACTCAAGGCTCAAGTCGATTGTTGTGTTGATAAAATGGACATTAGAATTCTGTTAACACACGAGTTCGATCAGAGGGTGTAACCATTAAACATTTAACAAATTGAAATTGTAATAATTTTAATAATCAGATAGGAATATACCAATTTACAATTCGATTGGAGTGATCAATGTGAATAGCAGCAACAGTGGCAAATTGCCTTTGAGTCTGAGTTATAACTCAACGTTGTGTGCCATTGGCAGTGGCGTGTTTGCAAACAGTGTCGTAATGTTAGTCGAGCTTGTCGGGGACATTGTTCAAATCGATGATAACTCTCTTGGGTTTGCGTGCAAAGCTTTGTAGCGATATATATCTTCACTGAACTGTCCTCATAAATGAACAGTAATTAGTGAGTGTGCTCAAATTGTCAATTGAAATTCGGCCTGTCCTTATCGAGAAATAAAGACAATTCGATAAAACAACTGAGGGTACTCGATTTGATGCAAAGGATACAGATGTGCACTAATTTTAATTTTAATTTTAAATTAATTTTAATAGATGACAGCATTGCACAGATTGGTCATCGCCTTGTAAAGGCTATGATCTTACTATCTGAATTTATTCGTCTATTGAAATCGAAGATATCGTCAAGTGGTTTAACCTATAGGATAAAATGACAATTTTTAAGGCACAATGAACATGATTAGTTTGCTTACCAAATTTGACATTGTCGTTGATAGAACATCAACTTTTACGCCTTCTTCGAGGCCAGTAAATGTCTTATTGGGCGCCTTGAATAGCTTGGATCCAATTTTGGAGTCTAACGTCTCTACTCCCTCCTTTTTTTATTGATAATTTGTTTGCCTTTTTTCATATGATCTTTGACTTTAGGTTCTTTCAAATTATACGGTTGTTTGATTTGCTGTTTCTTTGGCAGTTGCTTGTTCTTCTTCTTTTTCTCATTTGCCTTGGACTTGGATTTGATTTGAATGGCTTTTTAATAAGTTCTATTACGGTTTTAGACTTGTTCTTATTTTTGCGTTCCTTTGCTTCGGAAGTCTTTTTCTTTGATTTGATGAAAGACAATTAAATTAAATATAGTACAAAATAGACATTAAAAACAAAATAGTTAATATTACCGTTAAGCTGTGCATGACAACCACCTGAATTGGCGAGTTGAGTCGCCGAACAACGGACCAAAAGCACGCTTTGGCTCTGTTCTGGTGGTCACTAGCAGGCTGCATGTAGTTGTTCAAGTTGAACTTCAACGAAGGATAGCTAGAGTTTACTTTGGCCGAAGCACCGCCGCCACCTTTTCCCGATTCACGAAGTGACAATTCGATGGCCTTGTCAACCTCTTCCTGAGCACTGCTGGCCACATCGGCATTCTTGAGGGCTGCCTCACTCTGTCGAGTACGTTCTTCAGGGTTCTTCGGGAGAAGGTGAATGTGGCGCTGGGTCCGAGGGTTTGTTCACAAAATCGTTCGCTGGAGGTGCAGACAGGTCCGATCCGCTGTGACCCTCAGCGTTACTCATTTGTTTGACGTAGAAATGGAAGCCAAAGGTTAGTTTTGAGTGGCAGAACGAAGAAGCAAACAAACACCAACTCAAACGTGCATGTAAGAACAGAAACCAAAACTATAAATCAAGACTCAATTTGATTGTTGGATTGCCAAGTGCCATTGCTAAGTGGACAAGTAGATTCTAGAACACATGATGCACACACACAGTGAGATAAGAACATTAAGAACATTACAATTCACAATTCAAATGATTCGGCGACCAAGCCGCAATGCGACCATAAAGGATTGTAGCAGTATATACATTCTCTCATATATTCTCCTCATTTCCGTGCCACTCTGCCCACAATACACACCAATTGCAATGCATCACTCGGCGACAATGAATTCCAATCAGGCTATCTATTGCTTTTCTGCCAACCAGGCCACATATTAGAATGACCAAGTTGGCAAAGTGATGAAATTGAGGCGGTTTGATGTAACCAAGTGATGCACTGTTTGTCGTGTCGTGCCAAAGTTGAGACATATGACTGCAGTCTGTTTGCATAAAGAAATACTCGCACATTGACACATTAGTAGTAGCCATATGAAATGGTGATGAGCAATGCCAGTGAGTTAGTGTCAGTCTGTTGAGCGATCATTTGCGGAAGCATCTCGTGCTTTGTCTGATCACTGCATCAGTAAATCTCTTTTCATTGAATGCTTACTCATGGCGAGCTATTTCTCAATTCAATTGAAAAAGTCAGAACCGATCAAAACCAACAGGCATTAATGAATGAATAAACGATAACGATACATAAATTCCCACTGTCCATTGCATTGAACAACAATGTTTGTGCTCTCGAGACCAGGCCAATTTACACAGGACCACTCAACTCGAAGGAAGCAAGCAGCATTATAGCTCAAACTTGGATTGGGCCTAAGAGTTTGACATGTGAGATAAGTTTGTCGAGTTCATTCGGCAGAAAAATAGCGCGAACAAATTGAGCCTCTAAATATTTTATCGATGTAAGCCGCTATTCGGGCACGGCCTCACTTATTGGCAGTAATTGCTGTAATAACACACATTGACAAGCAAGCTAAATCGATTGTTCCATTGAGGCAATCCAATAAGCAATTGTCCTATTAAGCCTGACAATAATGATTACTTATAAGTGAGCCAGCACTGATGTGCAAGTATTTTCAGACAACGGAAAGGGAACTGAAAAGCTGTCAATTAGTGCGCTTACAAATGGTTGACACATTCATTTGCGCAGTAGGTTGGCAAGGAGGACCAAGTGGAGGTGCTCTAGTGCACTCACATAGTCAGTCACAGGTGAACTAAAACGAAACCTACCAATTGACCAACAATGAACATTGAACAATCATCTCCAAGTGAGCAAACAAAGTGAGCAGTACTGCATAGCAAATTCCACTGACGGTCAAGTCATATCCAGTCAAGTGATTGAGCGCTCAATGCATTTGCAGGCCTGTGTTTGTCCTGCTTGTGTGCATTCGACTCACTTTCAGTGAAAAGTTTCACGCACCTGAGCACCCATCACTCTGTCAGTTGGTAATTTGGTGGCTTCACACTCACTCCTTCACTCTGTTCAAACTAATATTATGAAACAATCCTCTGCTCGAACATTGCCATTTCCATTACACCCATTGGTTGGCATGCTTCTGCAAAATGTGCGATATTTGTGCTCTATTTGGACTAATTTATTTATTGCCTCATATACGTTGCACTCATTATGGCTGAGTTAGTGATTCTTTGATTGAACAAAATTCGGTGCCCACAGAACAAGCCGAATTTATGAGCATTAATGCATTATTCGGGTGTAATTTGTTCGTGCCATTAGACTACAGACTTGTGGTGTGATGGCTATCACTTTTTCGCTAAAGAAGGCCTTCAATTGTTTCGCAGCATCATCTCCAACGACTCAATCTGTCTAATTTGACCTTACCGTCACTGTTTGTCCTCTCCACACTGGTAATGATCGCCTGGCCTTATTAGTTTAAATCCATTTGTTTTAACATCACACTATCTCACCAAAGTTTATTTCGCCATTCTGTTTACTTTGTCAATCTGAACAGCTCCATTGCATTGAATGGTCTGCCTCATGAGGTCCTCAGTGCCACTGACAGTGGCAGTGCTAATTACTTGACTCTTGACCTCATCGGTTAGTACTGTGCGTTTGTTTGTTGCCAGTGCACGGCACTTTTCTCAGTGGAGCCTAGATTCTCTTTCAGAGCAACGTTTACAAATGCACTAGGTGTAGGTCGACTGAAGGCGCACGACACAAAGAGTAACTCATGCCACCAATGTGGTGATTACCAGTTACTGATTGGTCATGCACTCGACCAGTGCAACCATACACTTACGCCTGAATGGGCGCATCCACAGTGGAAAAGGTCCTCGGACAATGGAGACTGGCGCGATACCGAGTATGCTGATGGTCACAAAATATGCTGCTTACTCGCACATTACCGTTTAGATGGTGTTCAGTATTCTGTCAGTCCAGTGACATAGTGAAACCAGAAAGTGAACCCAGTAGGAAATGGTAATGAGCAATGCTAGTGAGCTAGTGTCAGTCTGTTGAGCGACCATTTGGGGTGCATCTCGTGCTTGGTGCCGGTGTAGCAATCACTGCATCATACTAAAACACATGTCTGCAATTATGTGCTGCAATCAATCTGTGCACATCGACCACAAGCAAGCAAATCGAGCAGTGGCGCATTACTGTCTGCCACTGACTTCCGCTGAATGCCTTCTTCTAGTACGTTACGGTATATACCTCCAACTGGGGCCCCAAGTGTGTGTGCATGCCACGAGCCAATGATCGCCCCTCAATTGAGGCTCAATTCCGAACGACACTTATGCAGAAGACAAGACACGATGGTGATGTTGGCAAGCTACAGCAAAAGTCATTGCGCTAGCATCTTTAGCTCCTACCACTAGATCAAGTGTCGACACTTGTTAATTCGCAGATGACACATTTTAAATACTCTTTATAAAATTAAAAACCTAATAATAAAATTAATTGTATATTAGAAGGAAGACCGGAAAGACCAATGACCAGACCGCCCAACTCTTCCTGGTGAATAATTATTTATAAATAAGAAGTGATCACTGATAATTATAAGTAAAGCCATTGCGATTAGTGCGATTGTATGCATTAAATAAATAATCTAGTTGAAAGTGTAACGTGTTATACATTGATGAAAATAACAACTTCAGCGCGAGGCAATGCCATGAGATATATGCAAATATGTTGCCTCGTGCAAAATAGTTTACCGCTTTGTGCAAGTGACAAAGGAGTGATATGCTCTGGTGAAAGAGTCAATGCACCGACACGTTTGCTTCTGCCAATTATTTTGACATTGCTATTTTCTAAGTCTTTCTTGCTGATCACAACACAAAAATTAAAATCTTTGACAGAATGAGCATCTTTGTAAATGGCAGAAATGCAGATTCTGGCTAGATGCAGAAGCAGAGGCCGCAACACAACCAAAGAGAAAGTCCATGCATCGCAATATCGGCGATGACGATGCAGTGTGTTATTAGTAATGATGTTGTCGATCTGTCCAATTGGTGAGGGGCATTCGGCACTGAAGCTCAAAGCTCTCTTCAGAGACTCCACACACTAACACATTTCCCAGGCTCGAACGAGATTAGTATGCAACAATAAGACAATTGTGCGATTAATCGCACATATGCAACTGTTGCCTCATGCTCATTTGGCCTTCTGTCCGTCCCTCGTTTGCTTGAGGCAATTCTTCAGTCGACTTCCGGGTAATCTGACCGTTCAGGGCAACACTAGTTATTAGTAACTAATCTATCTGTCTCATGGTACATTGGCCCCCTCAATTAGTCCTAATCGAGGCTCTCTTCACGCGTTACAATTCTGCAGTGATCTCTCACAATGGTGAGCTGCTTTTGTTGGCCTAATTTTGTGTCTAATTAAGAAGTTTAACGCAAGTTTGTTTGGATGATCATCGGCCTCAAAAGTGTCTCTGGTTGACTGTAGGAAATAGAGCAGTGAAGTAGATTGAGAACGTCGAGAGAACTGATGGTGTGTTGTAATACAATCTATAAATGTAATGCAATTTATAGCTTGTGGATGCCTTCCCAATTACAAAAATCAAAGGTGACTTGTGTCAGTTGACAACACATTATTGGCCAAGTCAGACACTAATTATACACGTAATTAGCACGGCAGTGAACGCGGTTTGCATTTCAGCCACCCAAATTAGTGTAAAGTGTAAAGGTACTCTGGTCAATCTAAACTATGATTCGCATCTGACAACAGGCCGATAAGTGATCAGATAACTTAACGTTCGTAAGATAAGTTCAAGTTTGGACATGCAAACAGTGCGCCATCACTGAGATGTTTGCAGTACCGAGCAAACATTTAGTGTGTGCAAACAAAGGAACGCGCATCAAAAAAGCAACTTACACTAGCAGTCGCAATCGCCAATACTTCTAAACTACCTCGCATTTCACTATTCAATGCGCACTCCAATCAATTACCAAGATGATTAACACTTCTATAAAGAGAGACATTAGTGAACACTTGTTGGACATTAGCGATAGTGCCACATGAAGAGTATCATTCTAAAGTGAAAGTTTACAATGATTC
The DNA here is from genome assembly GCA_023373905.1 of Rhizoglyphus robini. Lineage (NCBI taxonomy): Eukaryota > Metazoa > Arthropoda > Arachnida > Sarcoptiformes > Acaridae > Rhizoglyphus > Rhizoglyphus robini. Next base: position 119,016 of record JAKIJQ010000228.1, on the reverse strand, counting down.
ACACATTCACACAGTAAGAAATGCCTCAACATAATGGGCCATTGTTTGATTGGCGTAGTTGCAGCCATGGTTATAAGACAGTGAAATAATAAACAAAGTCGTCATTGACAAGAGTCGTTACACTTTATTGAAGTGCACTCAAATTGAGTCGTCAGAATCAGTTCTATTAAGAGAGTCCTCTTTGTCGGCCATTTGATGCATCAATCTACGAACATCTTCGTACTCGGAGTGCTTCAAGCCGAGATCAGTGTAAGATCGCACTTGTTCAGCATGGTCCACAATCTTGTTAACCTCAAGGTAGTTGTCAGCCATGAATTTCTTGAATTCTTTGTTGTTTTGGTTGTTCGGATTTAGAATAAAGAGTCTAAACACTTCGAATATCTTAATGAATTCCTGTTTGCATTCAGGAGAATTGAGCTTTTCTCGAGCCCAGTCATAGAACAACTTCAAATTGTCCATACTAGTGGTGTAGGCGCCAATCAAGCATTGGAGGTTGCGATTCTGGATAAGATCACCAAACAAAGACAAGCACTTGAAACGAGAATAATGGTGACATTGACCGCACAGAGTTAAGTTGAATGCCACAATGAGTTGATTCAAATCGCGGGTGAAGGCATAAATGGCCACCTCGTTGTTGGTCAGCAGTAAGGCTCGAAGGAACTTGAAAATCTGCGCCAATTGATTTAGGTTGACATTGTTCGGAACCAATTTGAGCAGTTGAATGTAGAAAGCGGTGCCCAGATTGTTGCTCTCGTTAGCAGACAAGTCGATGAGCTTTCGGGCCAAGGAGTAATGCTCGCAACAAGCCACCAACATCTGGGCGCTTGCAATAGAGGCGGTGTCCGATGGATGGCACACAAAGTGGCACAGTTGGCTGAGCAAGTAGTCATGCTTGACGAGAGTCTCCACAAGTGGTCGACGCATTTGATACACATAGCTGGCGATGACATGGCCAAAAATTTCCACCAAATGGCTTGACACGCGCACTGACAACCGATCCAGGTTGACAATGAAAAAGCCGAACAAGTCTTGTACCACCAATTCGCGCTCCAGCTGCAGATTGTCGAAGATATCTTTGGCGGGCTCCATGAAGAAATTGCCACACATGAAATTTCGAATCTGTTCGAGTTTCTGTTCCAGCAGTTGTTGATGCTTTTGGTGGGCCAACATAGAGGTGCGATCATCGGACAAGGCTTTCAAAAGCTGCTCCTTGAGAGCGGCAACAATCTTTACAGGATTGTGCTCACTGAGAACTGGGTCTAATTCCATGGTGGCTTGTCGAACTTGTAACTAGTGTTGTTGCCAGGAGATGTTGTTCGTTTATATATTCGTAATGCTTTCATTTGATCGTACCACTTAATTCAATTTGTTTTTTTTCTAAGAATTCTATTTCGATGATCGATCAATTTGGTTGGCTAAATTGTTCACATTATAACCTTCTTCACTTGATTATCCGTCCACGGCGATTATTACTAAAATGGAAATCAAAGCACTAACGGAAATTGAATTTTTAATTCGTTTATTATTAATAAACTTAAATGTATAAATGTAATTACCCTATCTTTGTACAGACCAAAAGTGTCCCAATGAGTTGGGAAGCGACAAAGTTTTTATTTTGTTTTGGCCTCGTCACTTTGTTGATGGCGCTTGACATAGGTCATATGGGTGCCAGACTGGCACCATCCCCCGACGATTGCCAACGAGACGGTATTGTTTTGGGGCAGCATCGATTGACTGCCGTTGTGCCGCTGACTGAACACTGACTGCTGGCGAACAGGGTCTTGATTTGGGAAATGAGCAGACGTTCCCCAGTAGATAGCCAAGTTGAGTGGAAAGCTCAGTATGATGATGAAGTTGCACACGAACACAGTAAGTCTGGTATACGGCAGATGAGAGCCCGCCCATGCTGACCAGAAGGCGCGCCAAAGTTGCAGATCAATATGAGCACAACGAGAAATCAACAAAGAATGCCATACGAAATCGATTGAGCACTTGAAGTCAGTTGAAGACCAATTGCCAATTGTGCAATTTGGTGAGCTATAATTGGAGAGCTCTCACCACACTAGCGACATCTGATGGAAGCGGGCAAAGATACCACGGTGCATTCCTTTAAATTGTTCAGATGTTGTCTTTCGACGATTTGTTATTGTCCGCCATTGGCTCTCGTGCACGTTGTCCCCAGCCAAATCTGATCCTTTGCCTTGTTTCGTTCGTTTGTCTCATCTCATTGTGCCACCATGTCACTGCCATGAATTCATTGCCCATGATTCATTGACAATGCTGCTCATTGCAGTCGCACTTGAGCTCAAATTAATGGACTCTCTTCAAATCAAGATTTATTGATCAATATACCAAATAATAATGGTATAAATAAATAATGAAATATTGAATTTAGGTACTCATTTGGTAAAGTCCTGGAGATGATCAAGTTACTATATTTGGTCATCTTAATCTACCAAACGAATATTCGGATCGTTCAAACGCTTGAAATCGTGTGAACGCAAATTGGCAAAAAGATTCACATGGGCTTCGAGTACATTTTCAAGTTCATCATAACGATAGCTTTTGATGGTCAAATTTTGCACATTGGGAAAAATGATCGACAAAATTTGACTAAACCGGTCATCTTCTGGAAAGTAGGGTTCTCTGTCACAGTTATCAAACCAAAAATCCACCAAAGAAAATACTCGAATATTTGTGATTGGCACGAGTTTAGTGACATCAAGTGAGGCCAAGTTAATGTCGATACCATCAATTCGCAGTTCGGTTAAATGCGTCAATCGAGCCAAGTGATCAATCATGTCGATGGTGAGCTATGAGGAATGAATGAAATGAATGAATGAAATACTCAGTAAAAACAGAACTTACCTTGCATTCAGTTTGATTATCGGTGGTAAAATCAATTCGTAACATTTGAAATGAGGAAAATTTAACGCAAATAAATGAAAATACTTCAGCATCTTTTATACGTAAGCATAAACGTTGAATAGAGGCAAATGGTACATTGAGCCATTCGGTTATGTCATCCTTGGTCACGGAGTAGTCTGCATTTGCAAAACTAGAAAATCCCGCACCAATATATGACACAATGTCGTTGATAGTTACAGAACCACTACAAGAAAAATGCTCAAGCCGAGCAAATGTTGGTGCCAACGCCAAAGTATGAGCCAATCCAAAAGAGTCAAACACTATAAAATTAAATCGCTTAAGATAGGACAAATTGTTGAGTTGATTGCAAAGTTCCTCAATAACTGTAAAAGTGTCTTCTGCGAGTCCATGCAAAGACAGAGTAGTCAAGGTCGGAGACCACTGGTGGAGCATTGAATTGATTTCGGCGGAAGAATGATAAAAATAATCCACGATATACAATTGTTCAATACGGGGAAATAAATTTATGAGGAGAGTACACAGTTGGCTGGGCAATTGAATTTCATGTTTAGGTAGATTGTATTTCGGCTTAATGAAGACAATATCCTTGTTCAACTTGAGATGACCATTGAATCGTGTTGATAGGTAAGAAAGTACTTGCTCAAATCACTCATCATCATCAAGCACTTCTTGTTCCGGCAAATGTCCTCAATGAGCGCCTTCCAGCTCTTGTTCACCGATCTGAGTCGAATCAAGTGATGTGCTTGCACTCGGCGAAGAATGGCTCGTAACATTTCGTTTGGTAATTTGTTGATGAGTCGTCGGGAATGAGCACTAATGTCTTCTTGAGATAAGACTTTCACTGGAGAGTGATTGAGAGTACGCGAATCCATTTTGTTTTGATTTGGTCTATACATAAATAAATTATTTAATAATATATTAAACACATCACTCACAAATTATTTGTTTCTACACTTACCAAACAGCTTGGTGGTGAACTCAAACAGAATTTGGTGAAGAAAAGACAAAAAGAAATAAAGTAAAAGCGAAAGATTTCTGAATACTATTGCCAGCAAAACAAAAGAGCAGAGAGTCTAAAATAATTTGAATCACTGAAATAATTTCCGTATTACATAAACACGTGGTTGTGTGTTGTCAAATGGGTGGAAATAGACAAATTTCAGTTTGACTCAATCATTTGTTGTGACTACTGGTGGCCATTTTCTGTCGTTTTCTCCTGTTTTGTTTTGATTTTATCCTCATCCTCCTCATCCTAATCGTCCCAAACCCGATTGACAATGGCCACTGTGCGCGAGAAGAATGTGAAGAAACGAATGAATGTGTCTCAAGTGCCGACAGTACCAGGTGACGAAATATCGCCAATCCCGAACATGTTGATTCAAAAGAAGATTAATTCGCTTCCAAACGAAATGCTGCGAACAATTTTAGACAAATTGGAGATGGACAAGTTGTTTAGCATTCGAGGTGTGTGCACTCGGTGGCAGGGACTGGCCGAAGACATTTTCCGCGAGAAGAGGTCGATCTTGATTGAGTTAAAACCTAAAAACATTTCCGATTTCGATTGGTCCGGCTCTTTTAATGGCTTGGTCGACTTTAGCAAAAATTTGGCCATTCTCAAAATGAAACGAACTGAAAAAAGGGAAATGTAATTGCACTGTTTAGTGATTTTTGTATTCTTTTGGGAAAACTATTCCCCCAAGTGGAAAATCTCATTTTCAATGTGTCTCTCAAGCGCACCACGTACACTGCTAATAATCTGTTCACTTTACTCAAATGCCAGATCTCACTCATTTGAGATTGCGGGCATTCCACAATGATGTTTGGTCATTTGTTTGTGCTTATTTTGGTGCACTTCAAATGTTGGACATAGACATTTGGAAAGTAAGAATAAAGTTTGCCCTTCTTGAATGCTTTAAAGCAAAGTAAAGTAATTACTACATTTTTTGTTTATTTATTTGCAGCCATTCAATGCAGACGCCATTTCCGACCTTGCTCGACTGTCCAAGCTATCTCAACTATCGATTATATCTTTCACGTTCAATTTGTCCACACTGGCGCGATCCAATTTATCCACTCTGAGTTCAGTTCATATTCTTACGATTGCTCATTGTGAAATTTATAATGTTGGCCAACCATTTGATGGAGACCAATTCTGTAGAGTTCTGTCATTTGTTTTCCCGAATCTCCAACAACTTATCGTCAAGCATCGATAAGCATGGCGAGGCTGCAGGAATCCTTCTGGTAATCCTAATTATCGTGGGCTTCCAAATTTGCCACCGGCGCCAGGTTCCTCCGCAGAGGAGTAGTCTTTTATTTATTTATTAAAGACAAATGTCTGGTGGGAAAATTTTGCTTATAAGTTGCTCATCAGTTGCTGAAAAATCGTTAAAATTCAGCTACTGATCGAATATCAAAGAAAGTTCAACGGCCAATCGAGCACTAGCAAGATGAAGTGCGGGCACAAGGAGATCAACCGAAAGGCAATTCTGTCTGACTTTTTCCCGATTTGTTTCTCATTGAACTATAACGACAAATTAAATGATTGATGATATGTAGAAATGTTATGTTTTATTACATGGTTATATTCGATGGTTCCGACATAAACGTGTGCTCATTGAAAATTTATTTATTACTTGTCTTTATATTTTTTTCTTGTGATGAAACCAAAAGTGGGAAATTACTGGGAAAAGTAAAATTGCCACATTGATCCTCAATGTAACAAACACTGCCAATTGACCCTGGCCAAGGACACCGAGCTGGTTCTGGCCTGGTGGGCAGTTGAACCGAACAGTTAGTGGGAGTTGTGTGCGAATAGGTGATGTGTGCACAAAGCAATTCTCACACCAAACGGCACTTTTTCGGTAGCCAACTGACCTTTACCTCACTCACTGGACACAGGATCGAATGCTAATTGAAGAGCAGTGTAGATGTGCATTGAGAGATGTTAAGATGAATTGTCATTAATGTCCACTCACTAGTCCGAAAATAATAGCGACACACACGAAAAAGTACAAAATAAGGAAATCCGTACAAAGCGAAATACATCCTGATGGAGACCACCAGTGCAGATTGCATACGTCTTGTCCAAGCAACAGGCCCCACTGGAGCCAGTCAGGCTTTGCGCAAGTGTTTAGTCAGCAAGTCAATGGCAAGACAATCTCGGCATCTGACATCATGCCTCAAAGATAGCAGGCATATTGCACGGGCACACACACACAAACACACCGCACAATCACACAAAGTGTTGATGTGCAAAGACACCGAGGCGACCACTGGCCAAGTGGCTACTATTGACGGTGACTATTTGAGGAGCTTGGAGCTTGGAACAGACGAAAGCAATTTAATCGCATTCATTACACTGCATTCCTGGAGCACATCTTCGTTCAGAACGAGTCGTTCTCAAGTGATCACTGATAAGCACTTCACTCCAGTAAATCTCACCTGGCTTGTATCCTGTTGTGTTGTTGTAGGCAAGTAAACCGATTGATTGCGTTCAAATATTGACACTTCCATCCACAAAACAGTCTAATCTTTGGTTGCTGTCTCACTCCGTTCTGACTGGAGTGTTGTCAGGTAACACACAAACAGTATTCACACACCATCTCACTGTTGCACTAACCCAAATGCCTTTCCATTAAGATGTCGAGCACCAATCTCCCAACTGTGATCACTCCTTTGGAAAATACAAGCGAATTGGCAAGTGATCAAACAGAACAACCGCCATCATGATGCACCAATCACACCAGAACAAGCACCACAGCTCCATTCCACTGACACATTAATATAATACACTAATTAAATATTCTGTGAAAATAATCTTTGTCTATTATTTATTTCCGAGTGGGAGTACATGCTAAACTGTACATGCTAAACTGTACATGCTAAACTGTTTGCAATGATAATTATTCAACTTATTGCGCGAATGCACACAATTGTCACTTAAATAGAAAGTGCCACTTGGCACAGCGACAAACTTCAATCACACAAATAAATTGAAATAAATGGCAATAAAATTTTGCGCAATTGCCAGTGCACCTATCAATGTGAATCATTTGATGTGTTTAATGCACGAACCGCAAACTCTACTTTGCACATATTGTGCCACTACAGCTTTGTCATTTATTTTCAAACTATTCATCCATGAACTACATGAACAATTACAATTGTGCTTATTGAATATATAGCCTCGCAACTGGTCACTGATTTATCGGCCAAAGTAGACGCACCGAGACGAACACAAAATTAATCATTGGCTATGGAGGTGAACGTGCACTTAGGCATTTAACGCCTTACTTGGTTAATTAGGCTCTCACTCAATCACCAATCACTTGATTGACGATTATTATTAATAATTGTACGAAATGATAGACAAATGGTTTAATGAAAGAATTAAATTGATAAATTGGCTTAGACCGTCAATGATGAAGTTAGAACGAGAGCTTGTTCAATTGCTGCGGTCGCCCGGCTCCATTTTGATGATTTGTTCCAAAACCAGGCCAATCATAAAGTCTTCGGTGGTGAATCGTTGCAGCTTCAAACCTCGTTGCGCAACCTCTTTCGCCTGTTCATGCTTGTCCATGTGGCATGCAAGCAAATGGGCCAGAGTGACGTAACATTCCAGAGGACGATCGACCAGTTCGATGGCTCGACGAAGCTTTTGTTCGGCGGTGTTGAGGTCCACTGGGAAGAGGTGAGCAGTGGCAGAGTTCTTCAGAAGCAACGATTTGGCCTCTTCCGTCACACAGCACAGACCCACCTTGATGCGAGCGTCCAGATAGAGCAACTGTGGGTCATCAGGATTCTGTGCCTCGCACACAGAGAGATGCTTCAACAGAGGCGCAACCATGTCCACCATGCGCTGCTGGTCCTTCTCGAGCAAAGCCAACTTGCCAATAGTCATTGCCATCCACAGATTGGCACAAAAGTGGTTCGGTGCCAGTGCCAGTGCCTTTTCAACGTGCTGCTTTGCTTCAGTGAGCTTTTGTTGAGTCCGCTCGGGCTCGGCTTCCATGTTAATGTTTAGAGTAAGCAGATAGGTGACCTTTGCCAAACGCCACCACAATTCGACATCATCCACAGCAGATGGTTGAGCGGTGGACATTTGAAGCAACTGATTGTACAGATTGAAGTAGTCGGGATTGGCTTGCTCCATAAATTGGTCCAAGTGCTGGTACGGGCTTGACATGGCCAAAGCAAATGTAGAACGACTGCTGGCAAAGGAGAGACAGCAAAGCTCGAAATGGACACTCAAAGACAAATAAATACTTAGCCGCGCTAATGCCACTGATTAGAAAACTTAGTGATGCCATTTTGTAATAGCTGAACATTTCAAGTCGAACGAACGAATTTGATTGTTGTCCGAATTACTTTATCATTATTGTAATTAATTATATTACTAAAAGCAAATCAAATTGACTGCCAATTAAATGGCCAAATCGGCAATTTTTGCTCTTTCCAGTAGGGAATTATGCAGTGCCTTCAGAGGTTGTAGCTTGTTGTTGATGGTGATTATTGTTCAAACTATCGTGACAACGTTGTTAAAGATAATTTTATTGTTGACAACTTCCAACGACATCAAACATCGACAATTCTTCAAAGTATCAATCAGCAAACCCGAATTAGAAGCAATGATGCTATCTAGTGATAAGTTGAAAAGACTCCATAGGGAGATTGGTCTGTCGCCAGTGCCCTCTGTGAAAAGTAATTAATTATTAATTAATTGTATGCAACAAAGTAAAACAAACCTTGAATAAAATGTTTGATTTTCTGTGGCAACAAGCAAAGCAAAGTCATTCGATAGTGCACTGCACATGAAAGATGCTATTCAATGAAAGCAGATTGAACAATGATAAAAGTGCTCGAACAAATATTGGCTTTAAAATGTATGAAAGTTTAAAGCTTTGTACACGGCTTCACTCGCCACATTGGGAAAAGCATTAACAGATAAAGCAAATTTGATAGGGAAATTTTCAATCTTCCAAAATCTTGCCATCCTTGTCTTGTTAAATGGAACAGCAGAATCAGTAGCCCTTGCATGGCTTGGCTACATTAAAATTTGATTTTAGTTTCGACATTTGTCTGTGGAATAAAAAAATATGAGTATATACAGAATACACAATGTCAACCACTTTGATTAGCAACGCCGATAAACATACTTTAGCGAAATATTTTGAAGTTTGACAGCCAAACATTTGTTTACATTTTTGTAAACAGCTGATTGCCATGCGGCGAGGCAAAGTATGCAGACAGTCTGGCAATTGAAGATTTGTCCGAGCAAGTTTTATCCATGCCACTTTTAATAATAATTTTATCTCATTTTGGAAAAGTTCATGCTTCTTGACTACAAGTCAAATGTCATCGTGTTAAGTCAACTTGAATCTCGACCGGCCAAAATCACTCCTCATTCGGTTCACTCTGGCAATTTGTCTATTAAGCGTTCGCGCGCAATCCGCGCTTTGGTGAAAATATTTAGGTCAGTTATTGAAACGGAATTCAATCCATTAAAGATGGTCACAATAGAGGCACTTGTCAAAAGAAGATGTTCGTTCAAGCCAATTGCGACCATTTACATCTTTATAATAGGTGGGCGAATTGGCGCTAATTAGCCCAGAATCAATGCGACAACATGTACCCATCACTGGTTCGCTCATTGTGCCACTCGATTAGCTCGCAAGGTAATGTCAACTTTATCATGTCAAGTAGGTTCATGATCTTTTAATAAAATTTTAAATTTTTTCTTTTATCAGGCATTTGTATATCCTTCGGAATGAGATTGGCTCACGCATTCTTTAGCGAAATCTAATCTAATTTTTGTCTAAATGAATCATCTTGGGCTGTCGGCCATAAATTATCGACTCGTCGAAATTATGCGAAGTTCAATGAACAGCAAAATTATTATTATAATAGAAGTAATATATTCACGAATATCCTTTCTCGACAATTATTTATGGCAAAATATTATTAATGAACACACTACTCTAGCATCAACATCAACACCCCACCAATTATAATTTAAATGGCACTCCTCTATAAAGAATAAAATGGAAAATTATTATGTACTTAAAAACGAAAATAATAGAAATTATGTGCACGGGTGATTACCCAATTGCATTTCATCAAAATATGTTTCTTTTTTTTTGAGTCGTAAAATTATTATTATTAATACCTTCACATATCATGACAACGTTGCACATCATCAAATCAATGCCAAATTGCCATTCAATAAGGACAATTTCAAATGCGAAATACTTCGACAAGGAGAAATGTGATTTATTGATTCGACTATTTTCTAACCTGCGACATCTCATTATTTGCTCTTCTGATATATTTCTCTGTTTGCCAAATTGCCTTATTTGCTCACTCGCTGGTTCACTATAAGTTTATTGAGTCTATCTGTTTGTAGATCATTTGATTCAAAGACCGAATAAAGTGAAGCAATTTCCAGGCAAATGTGCACACCGATCGACTCAATGCCTTCACTGAGACGACTCAATCTTTTGTATCAAAATTTTCTCTACTTCTACCAAATCAAGAATCAGTTTCAAAACTTTATCGCCCACGCTTGATTCGCTTGTAATAGATTTAAGTAAGTCCACCAGTCCTGTCCGTCCGCTCGGTCCGTACAGTGGTACTGACGATAGACTCAACACAGCAACCAATCGGATATCGAATGGAGTCAGTCAGATTTGTCTGTCTCGACACTGCATGCAGTGCACAATTCATTTATCTGTCCGTCTGGTATTTTGGTAAGTGAAGCCTAACGAGATTCTGGGCGAGGAGAGCAATCCCCAAATTGCCATCAACAAACACAGACACCAAGTGCTTCAAATACAAAACGCTTCCGAGCTGAACACAAAGAGGCTGCTCATCTGTTATCCTTTCACTGTGCCGCAAATGACTAAAATGAAAGAGTAAAGAAATGCTCGAAATTGGACAGCAATTACATGTTGATGCCGGTCCACAAGAGACTATGCATTGGATTGGATTGGAGAAGGGTCCAATCGAGGGAGTAGATTAGAACCGCATTAAAATGGCATAAGGCGCCAATCAATGACCAACAAGACAGACACTGTCCTTGCACCCGAGGGGTGACTGTGCAAATCGATTGTGCAAATTATCGCTGCTGACCAATGATTGCACTCTCCACTTCACTCGTAATGGGAAGGGGAATTCGTGTTGATAATCAAAATAATGACATATAGAAGAATCTACTGTCGAGTGTTCATCATCATCACGTTTGTTCCGATCATCACGTCATCCAGCAGAAGACAATTCTCGCACTGATGAGCCGTTCACATTTCCGCTCACCTGGCCACCGTTCAACCTTGAGCCATCATCCTTATCAAATGTTTGGCGGATAGCTTTGGCGTGTAACAACTGACACCACTTTACTTTGATAGATCGATGCTAATTTCAAATTGAATGCATATTCGCACAACAGTATACTTGGTGTGCGACATCCACCGAGAAAGGACAGACAACACAGGACTAATCGCATTTCGCATGTCGTATCTGTCTCAAGTGAGTATGGACGCCATTAAGGCCAACTACAAAGCAGTGTTCGGTAATGTACATGTAGCTCGTTTTGCAACATTGGTCGGTGACTGGCCACTTGCTTATTACATCGACCCAGTGTTAACAATTGGCTTGATACTGCAAGTGAAAGATTCACTTACTGGGTCCTTCTGTTGTGTCATCCGCAAGTGAGCTCCATCCGTGCCATCCTGCCATCCTGCCTGCCATCTCAGACAAGCATATGCTAATGGTCGCTTTGAAAAATTTAGAAGAAACATTGCTTCAAAGCCCACTTGGGCGACCTGCTCTGATTGTGCATAATAATTAATTATTATTATTAATCCATATTTGAGCAAACACAACCTAGGTCAATTATGTCGAACTCGATCGGTCTCACTGACAGCCGAGCACAGTTCATGTCGTGTGTCGCAATGTTGATCAGTAGCGAGTACATTTATTCCAACCATTGCATCCACTCGATGTTTTCCTCGTGTTTGCTCCGATTGACCACTAGATTGTCTGTAATTGTTCTCTTGCCTAACCAGTCAGAGACTGCTGTCCGATGCATCGATGCTCACAATCAAAACTGCATGGCGGCAACAAACGACACGAGTGGAGCGATGTTGACTGTTGTCCAGTGGATGTCCACTGACTACTTGTTCTAGTCGTTTAAACAGATATGACGTACCAATCGAGCCGAACGCCTAAATTGAGCTTACTTTGGTTGACAGCGTTTTCTATCTGGCGAGGCGTAATGAGATAATTATGTGCACTGATTACAGGTGAACACTGGCTTGGCTTGGTGTTCACTGGCAGAGTTTTGGCACTGACGCCGGTGTTAGGAAAAGGAGAAAAAAGAATAAAGGGAAATATTTAAAAATTTTCTGAAGAAGGTAAGGAAGGTGAAAGCTTTTTTTTTTTCACAACTCTACTGACTCGATGAGAGTCCCAAGGGGAGGGGGGCCCAGTCCCCGGAAAAAGAAACAAGGACCCCCCGGACCTACCCGATGAGCAAAAAACATGGCAGCCCCAAGGGGGAGGGGTGTGGGGGGGGGAACAGAATTGCATCCTTACTGCACTTCATTGGCTACTAAGCTATCGAAGCTAATTTATATTATCGATTTTCTAGGCACTATCCATCTAGACAAATACTTTGTATACTTTCAGCAGCAGTTGACTCAGGTGAACATTTAACATTTTTATCAATGCAAACAACAATGCAAAATGGCAATGGCGATGTTCGATGTCAAACTGCCAATGGTGGTCATGCTGACTACTACCATTCTGGCCTAGTTGGTGTGAGACATGCATATTGTACATTGTACATTGTACAAGTACGAGACCGTAACGAGAAAATGGACTACCTACAGGGAAGGTGATATTGCAAATTTCACTCAGAGGCAATAATTGTAATAAGCGCACTCTTCGATCAGATCTGCAGAGAGGAATACTTCATTTGCCAGTGCGACATTGGCTCAGTCAATCCACTGATCGTTAATTGGAAAAAGCCAGTGTTTTAAACTTTGATTGTTTAATGGATTAATCTATAGATTAAATAGACGCAAACGCAAAACACAAGCCGCGAGACTTTTCCCAGATCGTGTCGCACAACTAATAGAGTTGCATTTGTTGATCACACTATCTTGTGATATTGCAGATGTTAATTTAAATGTTTGTGCTATATTTATTGCAATATTATACTAAAGATAAAATGAATGTATTTTGATATTTGCATGGGCAATGGGCATTTTATATGGCGCATGCATATAGTGCACTAGTTAATGGGTAATGCTCTAATGGCACTTCATTCACTACACCAGTGTGAGTGTGTGTTGTGTGTGTCTTCGTTCCAAGGTCTTTCTTTTGGGTCTAAATAGATAGAATTTCTACCCGCCCAATAAACAATATTGTTTGTCTAACAGGTCTGATGGAAAGAATGCATTTGGTGAGATAATTAACTGGCACATTATGGCGAGATGAGAAGACGGTGTCGAATGTGGCCTGTCAGTGCACCAACGGTCAAATGCGCACGCACTGTCGTCGTTGCATGATGCAGCGATAGTAACACAATGAATTATGTTTGGTATCGAGAGTATCACAATGCTCAATACTTTCAACACATAATGAGCAAGTCTCGTTGGCTATTTCATTTTATCTGCTATTCTGGCTTAAGTGCCATGAAATGACACTCTCTGTGCTAATGTTCTCGGTGTACAGATAACGAAGACTATATCGCTTTCAGTGCCATCCATGCACTCCATGAGTAGGCCGAGACTTCATCATGGAGTCTCCTTTACCAAACATGTTTGTTGCTGGTCAGGTGGCTCTACTCGCGAATGACAACTACAAATCGAGCAATCTTTTTATTTGCTTTGCCATGGCAGTGCACTTTACATGCATTACAATACGATGGTAGGCATGCATAATTAGGCTCTGTCTAACAGCCTGCTAATTTAATGTTTGCCAATCGTTAGCCTGAGTTGACTTGATTTTAATAATTTTATTGATTACATCATTTTAGAACACTTCCAACCAACTGAAACATATTTTATGCTGTAAAACGTTTTTACTATTTTATTTATTACTCCAAGCAAGTAATACACATTTTAAACGTGTTGTTGCTTCAAATCGAGTAGAAGTACATAATAAAATAAATAGATTTTAATGATAACATGAAGTTACATTAGAAATTTAGGCAAAGCTAATAGGGCCCAATTTGGATCTTGCCACGGAGGGCGCGTGACAGGCTTCCAAACTGTTGTCCTTGGACGTCCTCTGCATCGTCCAACAACAGGTGCACTTGGGCCAGATTGTTGTTGGTCTCAGCGTAGGCTTGCAGAGAGTGCATCATCGTGCGTAGATGGTCAGAAGACCTAAAGCGGAAGCGAGTAAGACGGGCCAGCACTTGCAGATCGAATAGAGTGTCCACAGCTGCAGTGTCGAATCGAAGCTTTGGGTTAAACTTTCTACAGGGAAATTCTAGACTCAGGTGCTCGAGCTTGTGCATGCGATTGATGGTCGGCAGCAGGCCAATCGGATACTCGGAATTGTTGTAATCATTTGAACAGTTTACATAGTAAATGCTGAGCTTAGTCAGCGAATGGCTCAACTGGTCTAGTAGAGATTGCACAAGTACCATTTGGTCATTGTCGTGCTCGACGCAGCGTTGAAACAGTCGTAGAGTAGTGATGCTTGGGAAAGTGCTGACCAACCGCGAAGTGTCTGCTTGGCTCAACCAGTAGCATCTGAGCGAGTTGTGTCGTATCTTGGTCAGATTGTGATTGAAACGTGGCCCAAACACCGGTTCCCGTAAAGGTTGGTTAGGGTACACAAGTAAAGTGACATCAGTGCGCCGTTGAAATTCATTTTCTTGCAGTTGGTGCCACCGAGCACAGACTTGGCTCACGATGAACTGTTCTTCTAGAGTTAAGCGTGCAAACACTTTCAGGAGCATCTCGGGGGGCAGATTGGTCATGTACGAGTACATGCTCGCCGTGTTGGGTCCATCCAGGGCCGTCGGTTCAGGAAAGAGTTCACATCGTTGATAGCGCGTGACATGGATGCTGTCGTAGCCATAGAAGACGGTCTTTAGAGCGGTGCACTGGCTGAGTGACTGCAAATAACGTTGAATGCAACATTTGGCTGGTTCAGTCTTGAACAGTGAATGACAGTGGTGTTCACAGACGAAGCCGTAAAGCCATCTGTCCACAACTTGGACCACAACCAGATTAGGGAAGGCCTCACCAATGCGAAGTGGAGTTAGGTCGGATTGATGGTTGGTGAGGGTTTCGCTTGAGAGAGATAAGATCTTGACTGAAGGCAGTGGAATTAGTGGACCTTCGCAAATTTTGACTTGGCCAGATTCTTGAAAGTTGGATCCGAATGGCAATGGATCTTTTTTCTTCTTGTTGAATGTTACATGCAAGTAGATGAGACTCTTGGCAAGTGGCGCCATTTGATCCATAATTTCCACCATCGAAATGTCGTGCTTGACTCGGATCGATAAAGAGACGAGGCCATTGAAGCGTCCACATACGCTACCGAACTTCTCGTCTAAGTTAATCAAATCGTAGGTGTCCGATGCGGTGAGCGAACCGATTTGGGACACGACAACTTGAGGGACAGTCTCGTAGTTATCGGGGAGTAGTTGAAGTAGTTGATCTGAATAGTAAAGAGCCATAGACAAACGAATTGCACATCCATTGGCGTAGTTTTTGAGCGAGTCAGCCAAACAGTTTGGGTGATCGAGTGTGCCAAGGTTCATTTCTTTTAGGCCAGATAGAACTTGGAGGTCAATTTGCGGAAAAGTGACGCGCTCTTGTGGCTGTTCAGGTTGAAGTCCGAGAATTCTCTCGTAATAGTCAGCGTGTGGGGCGAGTTGAAGTCTTGGCGTCTCTAAGGTGAGATGCTTGAGCTTCACCAGCGAGTTGAGAGCACTCAGAAAGGCCACGTCTTGTCCTCGTAGCATTGTGGCCTCGTGGCCCTGGTCTGACAGCTTGAAGCTCACCAAAGTGGCCTTCCATTGAGTCAGCAGAAAGGTGACCCGTGGCATTGATACCTCATCTAGACTTGATGCATACCAGATGACAACTCGCAGGTCACGAACCAGTGGAAATGAGGTGGCCAGTCGGGCTGCCTCGTCTTGGGTAAAGTTGTCCAACCATATAATCGAGTGGTGGACGGTGCGGTCGTCCAACTTTGGAGTGTTCGGGTAGGTACAGGTGGACATGTCCAGTTCGGACAGATGTGGGATGTTGAAGCAGGACTTCTCATCCAGTGGCAAGGAGTTTCTCACCACCAAGGTCACCGATTGTCTTCGGGCCAGAGCTGTCGGCTTGAGGCTTTTCCAACGCGCGCACTCTCGCTCAGTCTTGTAGAGATCGTCTAGTGGCACTTGATCCATAGCTTCCAGCAAGGCAGACTCGGAAAGGGAGGTCATCATCGTGGCACTAATCGACTCAATGAGGCGGTCACTCATCGAGGAGGAGAAGAGAGGAGGCCACGGAGCACGACTTGATTCGAACAAATACAAATTCACAATGACCACGAGCTGACAGGGCAGGCTATTTTATGTTCAGTTTCAATTCGAATATGAACGTTTGGGAAAACAGTGCCGTTTGGTTTAGGATTCGATGTCATTAATTGTGCAGAAATGAGCTGTCGCATTAATTTTATTCATCAGTAATGAAAAAATTAAATCAATTTAAAAAGAATTTTCAGGATATTTTGTTTTCCTGAAGTCGCTAGTTTGAATGCAAGAAACATCAGATGCTATTAAAAAAGGATGAGATTACGACAATTTGATTAAAATAATTCATTTTGTTGTCCTGCTAAAATAATTTGATTTTATTTGAATTTTAAAGACTTAAAGTTATATTAAACTATTGCACAAAACCATTAAAAATGTCTTGATATAACTCAATTAATAAGATTATCATTACGAGAAACATTGACAATTTCAATTATTCCAAGCAATCAGCAAAGTTCCAATGTTTTTCTTTTGAAAAGTGAAGATGACACCACCAACATACTGAAAAGTAGTACGGGAAGTTTGATCCGAGTACAGACACTAGCACCAAACGACCAACACACACAATAACCAACAGCTCGGATATTTATTATTGAAAGCACAGGCCCTCCAAACACACACAATCGCCCTTCTCTCGACACAAAGTGTGGAAAAATATTCCACACCAATCGAGGAGATTTTGCATTTTTAATATAATTGACAGGAATTTTTCTATTACTCAGCAGGGACTGAGACTGACTCGGACCAATGACGACTACCGGACGGACGAACGAAACGAAGGCGCAAACTGCTCGATTGATGATATATCTGATATATATTGATGACACTGCCATATATCATTAATGGGGCGATAGTTGGCAATGACTGACCGTGCGCGCAGACATTTGTGCCCCGATCTGTACTCAAAGGTCATTTGTGCACCAAGTCAAATATGACCGGTTTGTGTGTGTGTGCGTTCATTGTGACAATGCCAACTATCAATCGATCATACATCATGTATGCATGTCCGGTGCATGGGAGAACAGGGCTTGAGAGAATTTTTTCCGACAGATGTCATTCCGATGACCATGACAACTGACCATTTTCTGTACTGTCGGCAATTAACATCACACTTAAATGCTCCGCTTCTTGACCAAATACCGAATCGAATGCAGCACGCACAACAACAACAAAAGAGATGTAATTTAATTGATGAATAATTATGAAGGCTTAGCTAATCGATCTTTTCCAATTGCCAATTGGCAAGTACGATACTTAAAATTCAAATCTACCCAACAGATTAAATCACACACCATCATAACTGAAACAGGAGAAAGCCCCAAGCCAGGCGAACAACACTTACTTGCACTTGCAGAGGCAAATTCAATTATTGAGTTTGAACCGACACTACTGTCTGGTTAGATATTACCGAAAAAAATGCCAATTTGATAAAAGTTGCCCGTAAAGAGTTTAACTGGCCACTTTTTAGGCCCGTGATTCAAAAAAGGTTATAGTCCCCTGGCCTGCACCCTTTTGCCATCTAATGAACAGCAGGGATGCAGGGAGGCACCTCTACAGTCTCTGGTTTGTCCTATTCAATTGACAATTGTCCCATGCAGACTGTTCCACCAGGGAACACTAATTGCCACAAACGGATGAGACAAGATCGACCCTGACACAAGTGGCAAGACGAAAATGCCTTCATTTCAGCCCACTGGCAGGTTGTATGCATTCTTCCATTCATTGAAATTTGTATAGCTGTACTACGAGCTACTACATTTCCGTTTATAATCGAGAACGAGTGAGAATGGAGATAGCTAACAGGCCGATGGTTAAGGGGGTGAACGTAGAGAAGAAAAGTCAGAGACATTTGGCAATGAAACCTCGGGCACGCCATGGAAAAAGATGATGATGAAGTTGGAATAGAGATGTACATTGAACATTCACATTCACATTCACTTGTACAAGCACTTTGGGTGGTGCACCGCCATTATTGCGAGTAGTGTCACGATCGGGTCTATTATTGTCGATTGTTCTACACCACAGACAACAGACTCGGCCATTCCGTGTCGATGCCAGGTCCGATGCATGATTTATCAGTGGCCACTGGCCAGTGCTCTTATGGCTCTCTACTAGAGAGTCTCTAGTGTTGTTAACATTGCTCATCGCTCCCATCCCGGACAAGTCAGTTTGCTTTCGCGTAATCCACTGGTGTTTGTCACAAATGTTTGCCTGATCAGTGATCACTTGCCAACAGCGAGGCTATCACTATAGAACAACTTCTCGCATGGCTTGCCTCAAATGAAATGAAACATTAAGTTATTTATACCTCGAACAGTCGCTAGTCAATTTATTCCTATGGGCGCCAATGTTGTCTCTCTGTGTGATGTAGTCAGTGCGGAATTAGTAACCGATAGAGCAGATAGCTTGGCAATTGACAATTGCTTTGTTTGCCAGTGGCAGGATTTTTGGCATTGAAATCCATCATCAAGGCGATCAACCAATTAAAGACGGTTTGATTTATAAAAACTAAAATAAACATTTAACATATATAAAAATTCAATTAAATGATTCAATTCAAATTGAGGCCTTGGGTGAGTGATCAAACATGTGGATTGGTATGAACAAACATTGTTCGTTTCAAGCTCAAATTTGAAAACTAAATAAACAAACATTTGGAACTTATGAGCTTACTATAAATACACTTGTTTCGGTTCATTTCAATCTATATTGTTAAAATGAGTAAGATGTCTCCCGAAGAGATAACCCAACTTGTGCAACTCCTTTCAAAACTGAACTGGACCAATTCTGCTCGTTTTGTGTTACAAGTCTATAACGGTAAGTATCTTGTTTCTGGACTAATCTGAGCCTAATTTTACCATTTCCTTCACGCCTATAGCTCACGTAACGCAATATTACGGTTGCACCTTCCCAAATGAAGCTGTACCTAATGAACCCAAGGCTGAGGCACCAGATAGCTCGAAAGCTAACAAGCCCAGCGAAGCAGATGGCTGATTTGCTAGAGAAGATGAAGCGGCCAAATCATTCAACCCGACCCGACCACATTGGTAGCGAATTCGATGGAATGGACATCCCTACTGTAAATTCACACATGTCGGGGGCGCCACCTAACAATTCTCGGGTCAAGCCACGATCTGTGGAGCTTCCAGACTTCCCGAAACTACCGTCACTAATGACGAATGCACTTGGTGCGAAAATCACTAGTGGTCAGTCTGCCCCGCAAGTGGACGATCCATTGAAGAGCCCCGGCGAGGCTGCAGGAATCCTTCTGGTAATCCTAATTATCGTGGGCTTCCAAATTTGCCACCGGCGCCAGGTTCCTCCGCAGAGGAGTAGTCTTTTATTTATTTATTAAAGACAAATGTCTGGTGGGAAAATTTTGCTTATAAGTTGCTCATCAGTTGCTGAAAAATCGTTAAAATTCAGCTACTGAAAGCTGCTTTTAAGAATCTGACAACATTGAAATATTTGTGTATAACTTACAAGTTGCTTATCAGTTGCTTAATTAATTGAATCAGCAACTAATAAGTTGCTTATTAGCTGATTATTATATCCCTTTTCGTTCTCGTTCACACCCACCAAAACCGTTATACTTATGTACAATTTTTATTATATCAAAGTGCATTACATTCTAATACATCAAATACAATTAATCAATAATAATCAAAACAAATTTGTAGGGCGAAAACAGAAATGTAGAAATGCAGAAATGTAGATTCCAAATAGTGATAGCTGATGGATGAATCATCGCAAATCGAGAGGAGAATCTTTATTGAAAGATATAGATGTTGATGGTCCTCAAATGAGTGGCAGTTGATGCACTTGGTTAATGGGTGTTTCAACTTGTTCCGATAGATTCATCCGTTCACAGGAACCAACTGATTGCGAAAATGAAACAACCCAATCACTCAACCAGACCCGATTACGTATTGGCAGCGATTTCGACAATGAAATTGAGATCTCTACTACCAACGTACCAAGGTATCAACTCACTCTTGAATAAGACGTCACCGATGATCACTACTCGGGTCAAGTCAGCATCCATACATCTTCCAGAAATTACGACACTTCCCTCTCTGCTGACGAATGCGCCTGGTGCTCCAAGCGTTGGTGGTCAGCCATTTGTGCCACCGCAAGAATTGCCGAATGATGGTTCAGCGAGTGTACTCCAAGCTGAGTTGCTCCAAGCGCCAGCACCGAGCCACAGAGAGCCACCTGTCCTCAGTGCAAGAAGAGTGTCACCAGTGACTCACCACTCAAGTGACCTATGTTAATGGCCTTCTCACTTGGGTCCTGTGCACTGTCCTGTTGCCTTGGTAAGACTGACCCGATTGGCGCGGTACTTGACTTTTGACTATTCTTTTCTACTTTCAGGTGCTGCTGCCTTCCTTTTTGTTTCGACTAAGCAAAAGATGCTGAATACCGTTGCCCCAGTTGTGACGCTGTGATCGGCAAGGCCTCTCGATGCGGATGAATGTGGCACGATGACCATCAATCTGGTGTCTCTCACCCAATAGATCAATGACCAATTGGTCATTTCGATTTTACAATTATTCTTATTATTATCATTATTCTTATTATTATTATTACTTTCATCTTTAATTTTGCTAAATCATGCCTTCTTTTTTCGGGTTTTACTTTATTTTACGAGTTTTCTATTTTGCATCATCGAGTCAAACATGTCAATTGACTACTGATATTGATTGAACTTGATGGTAATAGACATTCTTGTAATAACATGACGTTTTAGTTAACAGACTTCCGTTAAATGCTCTTTTCCTTGAAATAAAAGCCCAAAAATCTTCATCTAACATGTCATCGAACGGACATTCCACACTTAGTCGAGCACAAATATTTATTGACTATTGAAACTATAGTTTTAGTGAAACACAAGTTTATTTGTAATTAGATCAAGTGCATACATACAATTACATAAATTGTGCACAACATTGATATGATGCAGACTGCAGGCAGGCAATAAAGTCAGTTATGGTGGACACATTGACGAAGGTGAATTTGAATGTGTGACAGAATTTTCTCATATCAGTGCTTCAAACGATCCAAAGGAATATCGACGTTCTCATCTCGCGTCCATACACACAAATGTCACAACTATGTACTTCATTTAAAGTAGACAGACACATGACCTGAACATTGGGAAAGGTCAATGGAATGTTCAATTCGGAAATGTTCTCGTGGTTGATTGGACAAATCGATAGCTTGAGTGATTTACCTGAAGGCAATTGGCGATAAATGTCATTGCTCGAATCGTCGGGCAACGGTCGGGAAACCAAACACTTAGGTTTACATGAAGCAATTGAGTTAGTTGAGCCATACTTTTGATGAAATGACGAATTGTGATGTTATCTACATTGTCAGAGACCGCATTACAATCTCTATCTCCCTTTACACACTCACAATTGTCAATTGCATTTATGGTTGACATCTATGACTCCTCAGTGAGGAGTCCTCACTGATCGGATTGCGGAACTGTTTGCTTTATTTGTAAGCTTACTTATTAGTGAACTCGCCATGACCTGACACAACCAATACAATGGTTACGTAAATTAATTATCTCTAATTAATTAATCGATTTAAATTAATCGATTGTTAAGTTGTGCTTCGTCTGTGCTCGTTCAGATAGTAATTTATCGATAGCAGCCCGATCCAAACAATAGACCATATGGTTGCATTGTTTGATTTTGCACACTTGCACTTTTGGTCGTCTATTTAATAGACTCTATTCTGTCAAGTTGGCATGGACAAAGACATACTAGGCCAGTGTTGATTGTCCTCAACTGCTCGATATGGTCATATGCAATGTGCTAAAGGACAGGTACTGCAGTCATGGCTGCAACCAACAGTGCAAATTAGACTAATTATTAGTGAGATATGGTGGGTATATGCGATTGAAAGCAATATAAAGCTATTTACAATCATGCTCTCACACCGACAGCTTCTTTATTTATAATGGATAGGTCGTTCAATCGATCTTACAGCCATCATTCAAGGTTGGTGCAGTCAAGACAAAATTAGAATCTTTTCAATGGCCTTTTGAGGCGTCATGTAAGGCCAATGCAGGAGGACACATTTGTAATGTCCTCATTTTCCAAAGTCATTTGACTTCACACATTCAATTTGTAGATATATCGCAAACGCAAAGTAAGACCGTGATTTTGTCAAAATATTTACTTTATTTCTATTTGTAATAAATGATACAGATTATATAAGGCTTACAGAATATTGTAGCTTTTGAATATTTGGATTTAGTTTTGACAATCAAACGATGAGCTAAATCACTCAATTTTTTGCTTCACAAGGCGGGCTGCTTGGTGGCTTGTGATTGTCCACTCTGTGGCTGAGTTGAGCCCATTGATGGCTTCTTTGCAAGTGGACACGATTCTTCGCAGTCCTCAATCAGTTGGACATCACTATCACTATCATCATCGTCTTCTTCTTTTTTCATCTCATTCAAACCTTTGGCACAATCCTCGCAATCGCATTTATCATGTTTCACTTCATCGTTGAACTGCCCCGATGGATTGGCACCATCTTCACCATCGCCAGATTCGAGTCGTCCGAGTGCACTGGTCAAGTTGGTGGTGAGTTGATTGATCAGGCCATCACCGAGCTTGTTCCCCATTGAGTGCAGCTCAGTTCGCAGCAACTTTTTCGTATCCTCCCTCTCGGCTGCCAGCAATTGAATCAACTTGGCTCTCAATTCGGGTGAAAATGGCGAACTCATGGTGAAAGTAGTAAGGGGAAATTCTTCAACACACGTGCTTTTCGGTGAAAATATAAAATGTAAATATAAAATGTAAACTCGTGGTCGGAAAAATCACACACGCTGATTCAGCGTCGCTGAATAAAGCACAAATGAGCTGAGCACATGTTGCTCATGTAAACAAAGTACCTCAACATGATAGATGTTCATAGATGGCGCTGATGACTCCAAGCTCCTATGGTGCACAGACGTCTAAATTAGCGGCATTGAGTTATAGAATAACACACCACAACGTTACCTTACTTTCGCTTTGCCGCTAATTTAGACGTCTGAGCACCATACGAGCTCCGGTTTACAAGTGATTGCACAAAAGTGGTTGATTTCAATTTGAAAGTGAAACAGTGTGAATCAAGACAGAACGAGGAATAGTCAATTGAATAGAAAATTTCTCTTTGATTTGTTGTGTCAATATTTCACTGGGAATATTTGTCTCCATTGTCATACTGAATTGTTAAGTATGAAAAAACTGTTGGTGTTCAACTAGAAGAAAGCACTTCGATCGGCACACAGTGCAACTGACATTATTATTACTGAACATTGACAACCGAAATTGAATAAATTACTTTCAAGGATAAGCAATGTAAACAGACGATTGAATGCAATAATGACTGGTTCAATATTGACAAGTGTCACAACATCTTGCACTGTCAGACCAATTGCCATTTTATTCATTAAATACATTTGTTCGTCATTCACCGAATGAATTTCGAGCAAGCTTTCAAGCAAGTCACGATGAGTCCACATCGACGACACCAAACGGCAAGCCTCAATTGGCCATATTAATTCGCTGGTTCAGCCATAGAGGTAATCACATTTGGAAAGTTTAAATTCACAGTAAATTATTCCAACTATGCGTTGTCTCGAAGTGTCGATCGAGCGACAATTGCTCGAGCAGTGTGGTTCTATATAGAGACACCGACATAATATAATGCCGTTTGTTAATTAGCAAACAGCACATTGAGCTTAATCTATCAATTGAGTATGAGCCAACTGATCGCGCAACTTGATCCTGCCGAGAGAAAATCTCAGTAACTCGGTAGTGAAAGAGCCAGAAATGGGCCGCAGCTGAACAGATTGCCAATTTGATATGCGTCTACTTTACTTACCATTGAATTCCTTCAAAAGAATTAATTAAAAGTGATATTTTGCAATCAAAAATCAAATAAGTTGCCAATTAACTATTAATATTTATTATCATGTACAAATAGTGTTATGGTACAACTTGACACATTTAGTGGTACAAAATATTGATAGTGTTAATACAAAGAATTTTGGTATCATTCAAAAGATACATATCTGGTACTATACATTACATAACATTGTGTCATAATGTTGAAATTAATTATCAGGACACGATGTAATACGATGTTTGCGCAAGTGAACAAAATGGTCCAAGTGTTGAGCGATTTCATCACAAACCCTTCCATTGGGGCATTTGAAGATGAGCTCCTGGAGGTTTGGGAAAATGGATGCCATCACCCGGCCGAATTGGTCTCCGTCAAATTGAATTCTTTCGAATATAATATTGGACAAGGTAAGAATTCGAATCGAAATTAAAGGTGTCAAGTTGGCTCGCTCGAGAGTGGGCAAATGAAAGTTGATGTAACTAATCGTTAGTTGAGACAGATTGGACAGTCGAGCAAGATGGGTAAATGAGTCTGCTTTGAAAAGCTGTTTAAATCAAATAAAAAAATTATTCATAAATTCAGGGATTATAAATTATTCTTACCTGACGATCAAGAATATTCACAAAACGAACGTTCAACCACTGGAGTGCACCAAAATTGGAACAGACAAATTCCAAAACTTCAAGTTTGTCAGTTTCCAGTCTCAAGTGCGTGAGACCTTTAACCAGTTGAGCATTGTGTTTGGGCAGTTGAGTAATGTGCGCGAGTGATACATTTCCAAACAAGTACAAACTGGTAATACAACTGGGTCGGAGATAATGAAACTTGTCAAAGGCACAGCGAATATGAAGAGTATAGTGGTCCAATTGGCCAATAGTACTTGGATTGAGAATTTCAATACTCGGAAAATCCAGCCGTTTGAGAGCGGTCAAATTGTTGACATGATTAGACAATTCATTGTGATGAGATTCGGGAAAACAATAATCTCCTGGTAGATTTAAAGTAACGAGTGTTGATGACCAGTTGGCGAGTAAAGTGAACAGATTTTCTGCTGTATCGGTCGAGTAGTGGTAAGATACCTTGAACACCAGATTATCCACGTGAGGAAAAAGCTTAGCCAAATAATTTGAAAAGTCTTTCGATCGAAAAATAGTATCACTCGAAAGGAACTTTGTTTTCACTTTGAGAACAGCACCATTCTTGGCAAAGTCAACCGAGTGATTGAATACTTCGGACCAAAAGAAAGGACTCACATGGCTGAAATCATCCCAAATCAACAAGGATCTCTTCTCTCGGCAAATGTCCTCGGCGAGTCCCATCCATTTTGTGCACACACGTCGCAAGCATATCAACTTTTGCACTTTGAGTTTAGTGAAAATTTTTCGTAACATTTCATTTGGCATCGAGTTGAACATCTTTTTGGGAATCACTATCTCCCCGTCCAACAAGGACACAAGTACACTTTCCATTGGTTTAGATCGAGGAAGAGACGATTTGAATGGACCGAATCAAAACGAATTAAAAGAAAAATTCACAACGACCAAAAATTTTCACGGTGAACGCAATAACACATGATTGAGCTAAAGTTAAAGTTGTTCTCATTATCTCATATCAACAATCTATGGTGCACAGACGTCTAAATTAGCGGCATTGAGTTATGAATAACACACCACAACGTTACCTTACTTTCGCTTTGCCGCTAATTTAGACGTCTGAGCACCATACAACAATCAAACATGTGCTGCCATCTATCGAAGTAAAACACATTCTTCTCCAAATCTCATGATTTAATCGACTTTCATTACTGAGTTTTTATTAGAACGACTCTGCCAACGACAATTTTTTTATTTGAATTTGAATTTGAATTTGAATTGTCCTACTCTGACTTATTTTACGAATAAACAATATTTAGCTCGGAGAACAACTACTAGGTATTGACATTATCAAATCGTGCAACTCAAGCAGCCAGTAAATTGTCAAGTAATAAATTTTATTTTTTTTAGGAAAATTGCCTTGAACATTAAAGTTTAATGTTTAAATTAAACTGTTTACAAAATGTTATACATTACGGATATATAATAAATGTGTTTGTACATTTTGTTATGCAGATTTGAAAGATTACAAAGTGTTGATTAGATTAGTAGTTCAATGAATATAATTACTGAGCATCACAAAAGCATTAAAATCCATTTTGCAAGAATACACTTGAGATGATGAGCCAACGATGACATGTTTGCGCAAGTGTACAAAACGATCCAAGTGAAGAATGATTGTCATACGAACAAGATAATTGTCATACTTGATGGTGAGCTGTTCCAGGTTGGGAAAGATGTGTGCAAAAACTCGACAAAATTGGCCACCGTTGAATTGATGATCGTTTCGTTGTAAAACCGATTTTATTTCAATCGAAAAAATTTTCACCGAACTTATGGGCGACAAGTTGAATCGAGCCAGACTGGTCAAATCGAAATCAAAGAAAAAGAACGATACTTGAGAAAGGCTGGACAGTTGAGAAAGGCCTGCAAATACAATGTTTGCATTGTAAATCTATAAATAAAAATTAGTAAATTAGTAATTCAAATTCAAATTCAAATTCAAATTCAGTTTTTCTGATCTCACCGTCTGCTTCTCTCAAAAGTGAATATCCAACAATTTGAGTGCAGGAAAATTGCTACAAATAAAAGTCTAAATACGACGATCCATTGACCACAATTTGAAATGGGTGAGACTTTTCACCAGCTGAGCATTGAGCTTGGGCCATTGATGTTGTCGAGTGGCAAGTCGCCAAATACGTTCAAACTGGTAAAATTGGACCCGAGAAAGAGCAATATTTCCGGGAAAAACAAGTGCAAATTGACGAGCGTTGGCGACCACTGCTGCAGTAGAGTGGACAGATTCTCTTTGGTTGCAGTGGTGTAGTCAAGGGCCGGATCGATAAGCAGACTTTCCACGTGCGGGAATAGTTTCACCAATTGGTCACAAAACTTTCTGGACAGTGAAATTGTTTGGAACTTTATTTTCTTCACTGAAAACAGCAGTATTTTTTCAAAGTCCACCAGACCATTAAACTGCAGTTCAGCAGGGCTGACGCGTAGACATTGGCAATATTTCTTCTCGCAACAAATTGCCTCATTTTGGATGTGTTAAATGCGAGCGAAAAAAGAAAATCAAGGAGAATGAAGATTGATTTGCAGTCGGCAATGCATTTATATACCAAAACAATACTAAAACAAACTGCGACAATAACCAATCAGCGTGCTTCCCTTGTTAGGCTCTGATTGGCTACTCAGTTATGCACGCCTTGACCGAGTACAAAAGTTCGCACTGACAACTTAGCAATGCTAAGTTAGCATAACCATTCTGTTTAGCCTCGAATAGATCTTCCAGTGGATGCAGTTGACTTTATTTGTTTAGCAAGAACGAATTGCTTGTGTGGCACAAGACGTACCGAATGGCTTCTTCTCGCCCCCGAATGATTGGCCCACTTTCTTCCTCTTGCGAAATTGGTCGTTTCTGCTCAACGGGTGAAGTGGTAGCCAGTCAAAATTATCTCGAACTGTCCTTATGGAACCCTGCCTCAAAGATTCTGTCTACCACCTCCTAACTCAAGCGAATATGGCTCCACTCGAGGACAGACAAATCGCTCTTTGGACAAAGTCGTTACTATTAGCTGTCCAGTTCCTGTCGGACCATGGCCTCGATCGTGCTATCACGATTCACCACGTGTTGATCGCTGACGATCAAACTCTGCGTATCTCGAATTAGATTTTTGCGGTACAATGCTGGACGGACAAAGCAGACGAGCTTATGATGGTCAAACGAGTTCGTCGTTGCCTTCGCTACCGACATTATCCACCAGAAGCATTCTTTTACGAGCAACATGACCCCACTCAAGTCGATCTCTGGTCTGTGGCGGTGTTCAGCGCTGTGTGGACTGTTCGAAGATTTCCCTTCTCCACAACGGTGGGTGTAAAGTATCCTTCTCAATGGACAGCTTTTGCTAGCATCCACCTGAAAAGCAATTCACTTATGCGCAAGTGTTTGAGCATGTGTTTCAAAGCTGACCCTCTGTTGCGGCCATCTGTGAGAGCTCTCCTGGCGAACGTATGGTTCAGTGACTCACCCCAAGATACCGCCAAGAAAGTGCTCGAGAAGAAAAAGACCAAAACCTCGACCTCGTCTTCAGGAGCGGCAGCTTCCCGCAAATCTGCTGAGGTTGCCACTGCAGTTAAGCTAAATCCATCAGACGCAATGCGAAGAAGCGAGTGAGGTATGTGGCAGACTCTGGATCCACTGATGCGACTGGCTATTTAGGCGATGAAATCGATGTTCCTTTGTCTGTCGAACAAGCCAGTTACGAACATCCTAGCCAACTGTCGAGCGCCCAAGAAGAAAGTGGCGACTTGGTCGAGGGCGCTCAAGTCGCAGTCTATCCTGTCAGTGGCAACCAGCGCCGTTCCGCCCCAAGGAACACCGGGAGCACGTGCGCGAGGCGCCAAACTCG
Organism: Rhizoglyphus robini; assembly: GCA_023373905.1. Lineage (NCBI taxonomy): Eukaryota > Metazoa > Arthropoda > Arachnida > Sarcoptiformes > Acaridae > Rhizoglyphus > Rhizoglyphus robini. The sequence continues at coordinate 90,169 of JAKIJQ010000228.1, read as the reverse complement.
TCAAGGCGCAAAAATCAGGGTCTGTGGAGCAAATTGGTGGCCCGTAATCAAAAACAGGGGCGCAAAAATACTAGGTGCGGAGGGCGCAAGTTGACCATGGAACGGCACTGGTGGCAACACACACGAACCACAATAGTGCTCTGTGGATGAGTACAAGTAAAAGTACTTAAAAGTATGAAGCATTGATTCAGCGATAGAAGGCATCACCTCTAAGCAAATAAAAGATCGATTAAATATTGTTTTTAATTTTATTAATGGCGCGAGCAAGCGAAATGAATGCGTGTCATTTCTACGATTTTGTACGATTCCTTTTTATGTCACCGAGTGCAAGTCATCGTGCACGCAATTTGCAAATGAATAGCTGCCTTCATGTGAAATTTACCTTCTCTGCATTACATAATAGGCTGTATATCACGGCTGCATTGATGACATTGATGCTATTAGTGGATTCTAGCTTCTGCCATTCATGTCATAGCACTAGTGAACAGTGTTCACTGAACACAACAATGGCCTAATGGCATTTTATTCACTCTTTATGACCGAGAGAGATCAACAAGCAAACTGAATGCACTAGTGGCAAAGACACGATTCTAATCTTTGCATAATGCGCGCATTGCAGTGCAGGATTCCCAACCGCGGACGCTACTTCTGATTTTGTTTCGTTTGTTCGTTTGAATGCAGGTGCCATTCTGGACTTTGTGATGCTATGCACAAATGGCAAAGCCAAGGAGAGCTTCATCACATTAGTGTCATTGCCGCCTTGGCTGATCTCAGCATGTAAGCAATACTGAATTGCCTTTATGTCTTTTGTTTATGAAAAAAGTGACAACTGCAATATGCATTTTATCCTTGATAAAAACGGCTTGATCATGATGTAAACTGCTCCAGCAATGAATTTATAGGTCCTAAGAATAGGGCATAAGCAAAGGGCATATATCCAGGCAGTCCATGACCAATGACCAGAGTCCAACCAACTTGTGCTATTCGAGTGGTTGGTTTATCCTCTTGTACAAATGAGTGGATCATGCTGCAGGAGGTTCCAGCAATGATTCCGTATATCCTCGAATACAGTCTAAGTCAAAGTTAAGTAACGTTAAGTAAGAAATGGTATGCATGACCAAGTGTCAGACTAGTGCCATGCAAATGCTTCCACTGGCATTTGTCTTCGGTGACAGAGAGTGAATCATGCTGACATAAATAAATAAATTTCCATTTCATTAGTATTTTATAGTGCAGAGCAGAACAAGAACAGCAACACCGAGCTACATTTGCACGCAAATGCTTTGGCTTCACACCAAGATATTAAGTTTAAGCATATACAAATATGTTAATCATTAATGATTAGCACACATGTGTACTGCAGTTGGCTAGTGCACATCTGTTATGCAGTGATGCGAAATCGCCATAGTGGCAATGCACATTCAATCCTTTCAAATCAAATTCACTACTGCTCGACTGTCTCCAATTGGTTACATCAATTCTCCTCGGATTCGGTTATTAAATTCGGAACTGAGTTAACTGTGTTTTTATGATGTGTCCCGTGGAAGCATTTAATCACAGAAAGTTTCTGCAATGCCACTTTGCCACTTCACTCGATGGGCGCCGTGCAGTCAGGCCAACCGTGGTGTTAGTGCGAGTTCTTGTTGATCTTTTTGATACTTTCACTCCTGGCCTAATTGCCTGTCAAATTGGCTCCATTCGGCTGGCCACCGAACGGTACAACTCTACCTGAAGTGTGTCTTGTACGAGGCGCGTGTGCAGCAGAACATTGAGAAAAGACTAGCCACGAGCTGCTGTTTTGCCTCAAAGGCTTTGGTCGACTATCCATTTGCGTTTCACCTTTGCATGAGAGCACTGAACCTTAGTGAATAAGCCATATATCGTATACAAGCTCTTGTACTCAACTCCGCCAAGTGTCACACCGAATCATTGCTCTAGATCTGTTTGTCTCATCGACTTTGGTCATTCGGAATTGACTTCCATTGCTTGTTGCGCGGAAGGCCAAATGAAATGACACAAGCCAGAAAATTTGCTGTTCGGCTGCAGTCAATCTACACTTCTCTCTACCGAGAAAAAGAATGCACGGCCAACAGAATGTCTATTACAATGGTGCTTGTGATCACAGTCTCAATGTGGTGAGCGTGCGAATGACAGGCAACTAATTTGGCGTTTATTTTTCGTACATTCGTTGCCACCACTCGATTAGATCACCTCACCGTCTTTGTGTTTCATTACCCACACTTGATATTTAAACTGTTGAGCGATTGTGTGCTGTGTCTGTGGCCATTGGGCGCCACTGACACCGCCAATGGTCCGTTCCGTCTAGCGGTTCGCGAAATTGTGATTCGAGAAGTATACGAGGAGATGGACGTTTAGATGGCCAATAGGACTGACGAATACTGGACACTGTTCATATTACTGATGCCCCCGCATCTTCCTGATGTCTGTGTCCTCGCATCTATCTGATTAATCGCCAACACGAAAGGTGCCGATAATGACGTTTTCATATACTAATGGTCATAAGAAAAGTGAGATGCTGCATTGCAGAATTGAGGCAATGCTGGTTATATTGACCAGCACAACGTTACAAAGAACTGAAGGCATTTGCAATGAAGTAATCGACTGTGAGACCTGATTCGATTACACCGATACGCTGGGGTCAATAGCATCCCATACCAATGTGAGACCTTCCTAGTGCCTGACGCGTGTCACAGCGAGCACTGCCTCGAGGGATATTCCTTCGTCGTCGCTTGTCCATCCAGTGGCTAATAATGTGTAAATAATTGAATGTCGGACAAAGGACAATCGATGCTCATTGGCACTAAATGGCCACGGTGCATGGCTCAACATGTCCAAGCATCACAGTCAGAAAACAATAAAGCACCATTTGTCTTACTCAATATTTCGTTAAGGCTGGCACCGGTCAATCGACCATGGTCCATGGAGTGCACTCTGATCGAATCAATTGAGGGACCCAAGTCACATATTCTTCGTTCACTCGCTAGAATTCGATGCGAAATGTACCGTTCTATCTACAGTTAGTCCTGCAAAAGCCACCAAGAAATTCTTGCGCTAAGTCGAGGTAAAGTAAAATGTACATCAGAATTTGAGACAATGCGAATGCGCCAATGGCCCTTTTTCAAGCATAACTCCATTCTTGGATTCTTTCTAATCGAATACGTATCGATTCCTTTGTTGTGGTTGAAATTATTTCAATTCGTCTCCTTCTATGCGCTAAGTGCGTGTCGCGCTAAGTCAAGGAACTACTGTAGCTGTCTGTCTATTGGCAACACTATTTATACATACACACACACATCTGTAATAATTGATCATCCATTGGTGCATTTCATGTCTATAAATATGTCTTCTTACTTGTTAGTATCGATATTACCAAAACATAAAGCGAGCTAATAAACAAATCAACCAGCATGATGCAATCAACTCTTTTTGGTATTGTCCGATCAATCGGAGAATGACTGTGTGAGTGTATGCTGCAGCTTGGCTAATTGATCAACTTAAGTTTAAGCAATTGCTACCAACGACGAGTGTAATTATGCCGTCAATACCGACTAGACTGCTTTCAGTCTGTGACTACTTACTTGCACTTTCACTCCATCATCATTGACCAATCACCAATTCACCAATCTCAACTCATCTCATATCAACTCAACTCATGTCTGGTCACGTCCCACTATGACCACCATGTCAATGGTAACCCGCAACTGTCGATACTTTCATCATTGTGTTGTGTGGCACTCGATCCCACACACATCGACATCGTCGTGCCCAATCGGATCTGTCTGTTCCGATCGATTCTCATGCAAATGCAAAATGGTCAGTCACTTTATGGCGATCTGCATGTGTTACCTGTGCACAGTTGTGTCCGGTCACAAGGAACTGGCACTGCTCCGCCACTGCACACAACCATTTTGACTTTGGACTTTCGATCAACACTGTGGAGAACTCTTTCAGCAGCCAAATCGGCCATTACTGGCTGTGTATCTGTTAGGTGCAATCTATGTAATTTAGTTCAATCGACTTTAATTGACTGGAAAATGTGAAAGCACATACACGGCCAATGGTGTCGACCACAAGTCAGTGAATGCAGATGGCCATTTGATGGCATGTGTTCGATGTGTCCGGAGCACGGTGTACCTTTTCATTATCGGTCGGTTGACCTGTCGCCATCTTGGTTTGCATCACTGCCTTTCAACCTCTTCACCACCAGCAACGACCAGTCAGTCTGACACGTCAATTGGCTTTCTTCCCCACTTCAGACTGGCTGCCTCGTGTTCATTCAATGCCTTGGTACGTGTCGATGTGAGTACTGTGGTGCTGTCTTCGGTTGTCGTTTAGATTGAACTGCACGTATTACGAGCGGTCGGTTTAGAGTTAGAGTCGAATTGACGAACCAAACGAGACCAATAGAAACACGAATCCTTTTGCTATTTACAATGATCGATTTAATGCGCTTCACTGGCCTGTCTCCCTCCTAGTCGCCATCCGTCCATCTGCAACCTCTCCTGCTAATTAGCCGATCACTTTGCTGGTGTGCCACTGCACAAACAGGTCGCCATTTAGTGCAAGGACATACCTGCTTGGTTCAGTGGCGATGGTGATTGCTCACGATAATAGTGTATATTGGTGCACCATATATATATAGGCACAACTCCAAAGGATACAATTTAATCACGTCCGTCGCCATTTGCACTTGTGATGGCAGCTGATTACAGAGTTGAATTTGTCTACACACGCCAAATTAGCCCGAGCGAAGACGCATCGTGTCAATTACTGACATTTTCTAGTCTTATAATTATGCTTTTTTGAGCTTTCCTCTACACCAATTGGTTAAGCAATCGCTCAGCACGCGAGATATCCACTGTACCTGATGCCATCTATGGATGCTACCGGATTCTATTATTGCCGGCAGTTTTGTCTTGTCAGCAAAATTTTCATTCTCCTTGAACATCTCGTTGCCAAAAGAGTACTGGTGTCAGTGCTCAAGTCCTGTGCCCAGTCACAAATACCTCTTCAATTTGTCAATTTGATTTTTCGGGTGCGCGCTAATTCGAATTGAAAGATATCCCGTGCTGCATGTACTCCATTGTCCGTGCTGCAGGTGTGCCAGTAATGGGAGCAATAGATTAGCGCCATCAGTTACTTTATTGTGAGGTCAATCACAGTGAATTGCCACCTCGCTAGTGCACTGCTTGTTTTCCTAAAACTCAGTAATTAGACAAAACACACAGCTGAACTGATGCTCGGTTCGGCTCCACTTGTCTATTTGCTATTTCCAGTCTCACCACTACTGTCCCGTCCTGATTGTGTCCATCGCGCCATATTGCGCACAAAGTCAATCTCAATGTGCATTGATTGTCACTGAACGTTCGTGTTCAGCGTGTAATATTGTTCGGCGCATATAAATCTTCTGATAATTTGTCGCAATGAATTTGTACTGAAATCAACGACAGAAACAGCATCAGCCAGTGGAAGTCAGTCAGTAGTGTGGATATGATGCCGATGAAGAAGCGGTAAGTCTCAAACTTAAAGTTCTACTACAATGTGAACAAAGTGAACCACAATGGACCATCTAACTAGTGGGGACAAGTGAAAAGGAACTCATTGGCCGAACTGAGGTAACTCGAGGCGACCACAACAGTACCAATAAAGAATCGACATAAATCGAGCAACCAAGCACCAAACCGGCAGAAGCGTAATCGAGTCGCTCATCGGGCAATATTTACTTTTCCAAAATCATTAATTTGTTGTTGTGTATTGTGTGTTGAGGGAGGAAAGAATGAGCACCGAACAGAGCAGTGGCCAACTAACAGTACCAGGAGAAATTGAATCAGACGTACGTTTGGTGTTTAGTTGTGTGGTGTGTTGTGCCTGTTGTGCGACCATCGGTTTTTGTTAGGGCGATCACCGCTGACTGGTAAGTCAACGCAACGCCCTTATAGGGAGGACTGCACAATTTGCCACAAAGACGATCAGAGAGGATAATCATCGATTAGGGAAGGAGGTTGAGGCAAACCTCACTGCTCACTCACTGAGGTCACTGCTGCCGTTGATAAAAAGACCACCGAGAATAGAAATCTTTGCACTCACCTCAAGCACAGACTGGGGATGCAGTGGAAATGTCAATTCTGTCCTGCCAAGGTTGTTCAACATCTTTACACAATTAACAGACAAATTAATCATTTCCAGATTGACCAGCCACAAAGGCAACCGAGGCGAGCGAGAACAATCGGTCAAGATAAAAGGCAAGCACACTGGCCCGACACGTCAACCAGAGTGGTAGGGCCCTAGGCAATGGAGTCACAGTGAATGCAAGACTTAAGCAATGTATTAAATTTGTACTAGGACAAGGCAACGACAGTTGACATGCGAACATGTGTGAGATGTGGACAGCATGGAGAAATTCAACTACAAAAATAGACCACTCGGACAGGGTAAGTGCCGAGTCACTGCCGACTGGAGCCGAGTAGTGACTGCCACTGCCCCCCCACTGGCCTCTAGTACACCAATTCATGCTGTTGATGCTAATGTACAAACAGTGGATAAAAAACCAATTATAGAGCCAAATTGAACAGTCAGTGAACGAATGAATCGGTCCGGTCGGTAATTAAACCGACTCAGTTCTGAACCAAACCGGTCAGCTGAGTGAGGGGACAAGTCAAAGCATTCAAGCAAACTCAAGTTTAGAATAATTTGTCGAGCAAATTTTGTGAGGTCCTCTGCCCCTTTGACCGACATATCGTGTAGCTGACAGGTGTCTGGGGTGTCGCCAAATGGCAACTACACTGTAGTTACTACAGTTCACGAATCTGAAGCACTCATTGGTCAAGCTGTTGGCAGTTCACGCTATATCATTGGACCATACGTGACAGGAGGTGAGTCTACTTTGGCTTTATATTTGAATGTCCTTTTCATTTCGAATTCAGGGTCATACGGAAGTTTACACATTGGCTACGATAAAGTGACGAACAAGAAGTTTGCAATCAAACTGGAGAAAAAGAACGTTCCTCAGCCACAGTTGCATCTCGAGTTTGGCTTTTACAAGATGTTGGGAAACTCACTGCCATTCATTCCAAAGTTGCACTTCATTGGCAAGGTGGCTGACTGGAATGGCCTGGTTTTGGATCTACTCGGTCCATCGCTTGCCCGTATGAACGAAATGTGCGGCAGAACCTTCTCTCTTACCACCGCCACCAAAATGATGATTCAACTGGTGAACATTCTCGAATATATTCACGAATTTGGGATCATTTACCGAGACATCAAACCGGAGAACTTTCTATTTGGCCTGCCCAACACGGACAAGTGGTGCACAGTCAATCTTATCGGTAGGAGAGAGAGAGAGAGAGAGAGAGAGAGAGAGAGAGAGAGAGAGAGAGAGAGAGGGTTGCTTCGCATTGTTTATTTTGCTTACTTTATTTTATATTGGTAGACTTGGGATTCTGCAAGAAATACACTGACGAACGAAACAAGCACATTCCATTCAGGACGGGCAAGCACTGCACTGGTACTGTTCGATATATCAGCACAAACAATCATCTGGGCCGAGAAGTTAGCCGTCGCGACGACATGGAAGCCATCCTGTACATGATGATCTTTTTACAAAAAGGCCAACTGCCCTGGCAAGGCATTCAGGCCAATTCAGACAGAGAGAAATATAAATTGATAGGTTCGTTGTTATCTGTTTGATTCGAGGCCATTTCACTCACTCCACTCTTCTAGGTCTCTGCAAGATGCAAACCAAACCAGCAGCACTGTGCCTCAACATGCCATCACAATTCGTCGACTACTTCAACCACATTCGCAATCTCAAATTCGAACAGCGTCCCAACTATCGTCACCTGAAGGCTCTATTCGGTGATGTTCTCACTCGGCTGGGCGCCTATCCGCATGAACAAATCTACGATTGGGACGAGGCACACAATCCTAAACCTTTGGACAAACGACCATGAATAAGTCAATTTGATGGCAAATAAACTAATTAATTGTTCTAAATGTTTATTAATTCTTTGAGGACATTAAGCTTCGAAGCGATTGCAATGAAATCAATACTCAGCGAAAACAAATAAATGTAAATGCCAATATAATTAAAACTAATTTCTTTTTCTAAACTTTACTGGCTCCAAAAGATTTTCTATTCGCTGTTTTACCGAACATTAATCAAATTGTGTCGAAACTAGTCGAATGCTCTGAGCACTATAAAAGTAAGGGCTCTGTTTGCCGGTTTTGTTATAGGCCAACGTCTCTCTTCGGCCCTCAAAGCCTCCATTTGAGTTATCGACCTGTTAAGACTGTCCATCGCCTTGTTCAAGTTATGGTGCAACCAGTCAAGCCAATTCCACTTGCTCCAAACGATGTCAAACTGTTGGCAATCAAAGGTTTCACGGTGGGCACTCCACTCAACAGTGGCAGTTTCGCTTGTGTGTGCAAGGCCACCTATAAAGACAAGCCTGCCGCGGTCAAGGTGATCGACCTCGAGAAGACTTCCGATGACTATCGCATCAAATTCCTGCCCCGAGAGTTGTACACCATGAAGAAGCTGCGACATCGTTATCTAGTGAAAATAATCGACGTCTACGTGATTGGCAATCGGGTGCTTGTCTTCATGGAACTGGCCGACGGTGGCGACTTTCTTGATCTGTTGCACGTGAGCGGGGCACTGACCGAGGCTCGAGCCCGTTATTTCTATCTCCAATTTGGCGATGCCCTCCGTTACATGCATGGTATCGGTTTCGCTCATCGCGACATCAAATGCGAGAACATTCTGCTCAACAAGGCGCACACCCAGGCAAAGATGACCGATTTTGGCTTCACTCGATCGTGCCTGGAACGAGCTACTGGTCAGCGGCAATTGTCCGAAACGTACTGTGGCAGCAAGGCGTATCTCGCTCCTGAGGTGTTGAAAGCCAAGCCTTACAATCCACTGGTCTCGGATGTGTGGAGCATGGGCGTAGTGTTGTACGTACTGGTACAGAACCGACTGCCCTTCAATGAACGCGACACGAAAAAGTTAATGGACGTCGAATTGGCACGAGATTACAAGTTCAAAAAGCCAATTTCACCGCAATGCAAAGATCTGATCGACGCTCATCTCAATCCTAAGCCATCTAAACGGTTGAACATGACCGAAGTACTCGAGCACGAGTGGTTCGAAGGTGCCGAAGGAGGCCAAGACGAGGACTCAGCCTGAGACTTGTGGCAACAAACGGTCCTCTGATGATAATTTGAAAATAAACCGCCAATTCAAATTTCTCCATTTGGTTGAATTATAAAATAAATAAATATTCAATTGCCATCATTAAGCGAGTAATTTAATGTGAAGAGTGCGTGCATAACAATTTCACAAGTTGAATTTGAATGAAAGTCCATCATCATCAGTGATGATCTGCACTGATATATTCCTGTGGGACTTGGAAGATGTGGTCCTGGATCTCGCAAGCGCCATTCTCGAGCAGCCGAACGCCCTCGACTGCAGTCGCCTGTGCTTGTACATTGCCAAACTTGACCATGACCCTCAGTGCCAGGAGACCATGACTGACGGATAGTTTGAGTTGTACGGGAAAGCCATCGGCAAATTCCTCCAAGTCCGACAGCTTTGTATACCACGACTGGTGCGGTGCTCTCTGGTCCAACACATTGGCGAACTGGGACAGTAGTTCCAGTATGGGTAGAACATTTTGCTCGATTGTGAGTGGAATTGCGGGATCGGTGGTCACCCAGGCACGTGTCAAATCGATTATCCCTTTCGAGTGGGTCACTTTGCGTGCAGGGATCACATCTTTGACGGCCGTGAAGTACTGGAGCTCGGTGGGCAACTGATTTGGAGTTGCAGTTGAAGTGACTCGTTCACTCAGTTGACTCTCCACCTCAACTTGGTTGATGTCGTACAAGTAACACTCGTGACCGTCGATGGATTCTGCCTTGTGAGTTTTAGTGAACCAGCCTAGGGGACAGGAATGGGTTATTCATATATAGAGGAAGTTGGAACAGACACTCACCTTCTGACACTGGTTGAATGCTAATGGGACTGCAAGTGGTGATTTGAATTGGCTCCTTCAGCTGCTCCTCAATTTCACTGTCACTCTTGTGCTTCGACACATACAAATGGTGAACAGTGATAGCCGTACGAGTGTAGCGTTTCGATTCGTGATCAATTCCGATTATCACTGGACTGCCGCCTTCTTCTGTGTATGGTGATGAACAGAATCAGAATCGATCAGAATGTAATACGCATGCGCACTCACCATTAAAGGTTATTAAGAAAGACACATTTCCCCGCACGACCTTCAATCCATCGATCTGTGCCACCGAAGTGTCCACACGAATTCGATTGCTCGTGATGTACACTTTGAGGGTGTCCGAGTAGTAGGACAGTTTGAGGAAGGGCACTAGAGACGGGTACAGTTGACACTTCACTTCGAAGTAGTAGTCACCGATCTGTAGGAAGATGAGTTTATTACGAGGGTTATGAACAGACCCAAAGAGTGTGTACTTACAGTGGCCATCTTGGATGCAACATTAGTGCTGAGGAAGTGTTCGAATTTGATTGCCATTTGATAGGCCGCATACTCGAACAACTTTTGCAAATACTCGAAATCGAGAGTCGAAGTAGAAGATACATCGCCCGGGTTGGACAGGGCCAAGTGCAGTGCTATGGGGATAACCGGTTAGTCGGTTATTACCGTACACGGAGATTATCACTTACCGGTAAAGCCATTCTCGTCCTGATTGAGGATACTTGCGCCATACTTGAGTAACACGAGTGCCACCTCTCGGTGTGCCAGCACAGTGGCCAACATGAGTGGCGTACGACCGTGGGCGTCTTTCAATTCGATTCTTGTGCGATCTGCTTCGAGTGCCAACTTGAGTCCGTCCACATTCTTGTGCCACACGTAGTAGTGCAGGGGCAAGTGGATTCGGATGTAAGAGGAATCGATTCGTGTGGCCTCGGGTGGTTCTGCCATACCAGACAGGGGTCAAAGATCAGATAGCAAACTCGAAGGAGACAACTTGAGAAGGACTACAAACTATCAAACAACAACAACTACAAGTCGAATTACACTCGAACCACAATTGAAATAGTCGAGGAAAGAAATCGAATTCCAATTGAATTCGATTCGAATTGGCATTTTTGTAATCGTGTTTGTGTTTGCGCACAAAACTCAAAATTACTATTGAAATTTCAAAAATTTATGATTTATCAAATACTAATATGAGAATTTTTAAATGTTGGTGACTCAATATTAGAAAATCTATTACCTTTTAAACTTCAACATCGTTACCAAAGGCAGGTGACAGTGAAAGGCCATCAATTGGGATGGAAGTACTTTGAATGTACAGTTTTGAGGTCGTTTTGACAGTTGATTCAATGTTGTTTGATCTTCCATGATGAAATAAAGCGACTTCAAATAATTTGGCATTTCTCACACAAATTGACAAACATTGCTAATAACTCATGTGACCAATGTATCGATATGAATATGAACTAAGTAACATTAATATTTTTTATTATTGTAATGAGATAGACATTGGCCAACGTTGTCCGTGTTACGTTAACTAGTGGCAGCTCTGACAACGTTGATTCAATGCTCAACCGTTAGTCCTTGTTTTGCCACTCGGCAATGAATCCTACTAATCTGCTTTTGGCCACCTTTTGCCAAATCTTTGCAGTTCGCGTCAGTAAGTCTCACGTAACTGAACCAATTTTGTTCGCTTTGTATCAGTTATGGTGGTGCTGCTCGGCCAGGCTAATGGCGATACAGGCAATACTGAGCACTATGAAAAGTGAGGGGCCTCGGTGTTAAATTTGTGCTGAACTAAACCGCGGTAATCGCCATTGGTGAATAGAAGTGAGGAAATAGATTGGCCACTTGGGAGTTCAATTAATGGACAAATGTTAATTGTAAATTAGAGCCAACAGGAAGAGATGCCAATTCACTCTCACACCGACTCGGTTTCCCTTAAGAAGTCCAATAGATTAATTCAATCTAACTCGATTAATTTATAGCCTTTGCCATTTCTGTGGAATGGTGTGATTATGTGATTGTATTTGATTGACTGAAATGGATTCAATTGCTCAATTTATTGGATTCGTCACTCGGTCATGGTCAACGGATCTCGAGAATCGTGTGCACGGACAAATCAATCATCAGTGATTCGCCAACCGATGGAATGTGCACCTTCTAATACTGGTGGCTGTTGTCATTTATTAATTGCTTATCGATTAGTTGCTGGTTTTTTTAAATGAAAAGTTGCCTCATGTGACCGTGTTTGCTTTGCTTGTTTGCTTGGTGAAAACGAAATTCAATTAGGACTTAGCAGGAATTCGATCACTTGAATGATCAGTCCGTTCACAGGCAACTCTATCGTTTATCGATGATATGTCAATGTTGTCAAATAATTTATGGCACTTTCTGGCTAGCCTCATCACATTACCAATTTTGATTTTTTATCTATCTAATTGCTATTGAATGCCATTCGAAGGTTGGCTAAAAATGTTCGAGCGATCGCTGCTCACAAGCTGCCGACTGGCAAATCAATTGAATCTCACGTGTCACTGCACCTCGACAGTGACAATAAATTATTGTAACTTTTTTTGCCTCAAATCGTGCTGTTGGGCAATTGATTGTCATTGTCAAACCTGATTAGGTCCTTGTTACTTGATCAGGACAATGCATAATCTCAGACCCGTTCATTGCGCACAAGACCTGTACAATCACTCAACATCACATCACTCCTGTGATAATTAGCGATCATTTCGATCGTGCACAGTCGGTGGCTTGTCTCAGGCTGAGACTCTCAGCTCGTCATGGCTTGACACTGTCAAGTTGACAGTGATTTGAATTGAAAATCCTCTTCACGACTTGATAATTACTTTAATTCTCCCAGAAGCCAAGAGGAAGGTAAATTGGTTCGTAATGGCCTGTTACTTTTACGTCGGAAAAACACTTTAATTTAAGTTTAAAGCTTTAGACCAGATTGGCAATAAGATTGGCAACCAGATTAAAATAATTTATTTTGATTCAAAATTAATGTTTATTTTAAAAAAATCAAGCAACTACTATAAAGTACTCTTTGGCACCGTTTGTCTTGAATTATTAGAATTAATTTCGCCCCGCATAAGGCTATATTTTTTCCTTGCCTGCCATATTAATATATTATATGACAGCACAGTAATCGCTCTCCAAATCAAAACGCAAACAAGCTAACTCGAATTATGACCATTGCAAGTTATGCGCTTAATTGTAAGGTGTTCTTGAGCACTGAAACCACATTAGCACACTCCAATCCACTCAATTCACCACTGCTTCCTTCCGTATGTTTGACTTGAAATATATGAAATGAAAGCTATATGATAGGTAAAAGTAATAAATAATTAATAGATTCTATATACCTGCTAAATCTTAAAGGAATTTTTTATATTTCTGGGAATCGAAAACTTTTATAGTCTGTTATTATATCCAATTGCTGGAAAAATGACTCTTATTCTTAAGAGAGTACAACTAACAGGACCTGTACTGATTTGGCTTACAATAATGGCAGTAAAGGTACTTGTGTAATTCAAGCACATAACCTGATCTATGCCACATTCTTTCTTATTCTAATTAAATTTGTCGTCATCCTTGCTGCTTGTTGCTTCGCCAGGTAAATTGGCTACCCGCACAATGCTTATAGACACATTTACGCAATAAACAGAGCACAATTTTTTAAAGCCCAAATTGGCCGATAATTCATCTCATTTTTAGCAAACACTGCTTTGGTAATTTTCACAATTATTAATTTCTTTTAAATTAACACAATGGACATACACATTTGCATACCTTTTATTATTCAATCAGATGGTTGTTCAACTTGTTTCGTGAAAGCTTTACAAGCTTCTACAAGTACTTCACTAGTGAGAATGCTTTCGTCAGAACTAGCTGCAGTAATATTGGTAGAGACGGTCAATGTCGTGCTAGCCAACACGATCCAACAGGATTAACGATTGTCTGGATATAGTGAAAAACACACATCGATGCCATTGATTTGCTTGAATGTGACGAGATAGAAATGCTGTCACTTTCGACTGATGAATTAATCGTAAAAGGTCTAAAAATAAATTAGGATATATTGATATTATTGAAATTGGCAACATAAAATTACCGAATTAGAAACCAACGGAATTAAAGTGTCATTTGAAAACATATTGTTTAGAAAAATTTTAGACCTATTTTTAGAGATGATCGAGAACTGTCCAAACCAGAACTGAACAGCGGTGGACCAGTCAGTGACCACTTTAGAATGCCAGTAATTTAACAGGTCAATTCGTTCATTAGACAGTAAAATAATCAAGTTTTTAAATGAGACAACATTTTCTTAAACACCGGGGTTTCCATTGATAACAAAGCAAATATCGCTTTACTCAAAGAGCCGCAAAATGTAAACATTTTTTATTTATTTCCACCTGATATACATGTCATAGTACAAATAGACAAGTTGTACGGCCATTGAGCTCTCCGCTTTGGCAGAAGAAGACGTACAGTGTGCGACAGCTTACGATGACCTCTCTTGTTTGTTTCTTTGTACTTGACCCAAGTGACTGTTTATTTCGTTCGTCTGTCATCCCAATCCAATATTTCGCAAATCGTAAAGTCGAAATCTCATTATTCTTTCTAATCAAGTAAATCCGTGGACCTGCAACGGATTTTGTCGGCAATTTTGCAAACATGTATTGTTCACGGTTCGTCAAAATTAAGCTTTCGGTGCTCATTCTTAGGAGGAATTAATTCGAATACGTAACCAAAGACCAAAGTGTTCTGACTTCTGTGATTGGCTTAGCTGGAAGCTGAGGAAAGTATCTTCCACGACTAATGAACAAGGTAAGCAATGTATCGAAGGTAAATTTTCTAGTAAATAATTTATTTATTATATTTTTAAGGACTATTCAAAGCAATAAAATCAAGAAACGTTCTAGGGGAAACAGTGTTGCCCTATTGCCTTTTGAACCACAGGAATTTTTCTAAGATAATTGAAATTTTAGCCTTCTTCAAAGCACGAGGTCATAATGTAATTCAAAATGATTGTTTCGATTCTACGCTTAACTGAATATTCGTCGTTTTTTGGATGTATTGGAGAATTCAATGCCCAATTAAAGAAAAGCCAATTGAATGCTAATTTAATTGCTGCTGAAATAGCATTATCGGTCTAATTTTGCTAGATCAGAAGAATTTTAAACTTAGCAATCTTTCAATGGATTTTAATCTTAATGGAGGAAATGGACGTTGTGATTCAGAAATCGATTTTGCTTCAACAGTATGCTTCACTTTCGAGAGTTGGCTAAATTTCTATAAATAGCGAATCGAAATTGTCTCCTAATGACTTAAATGGATTAAACTTAAATAATTTTAATTCTGTTTACGACCCGATGAAGTCATTTCTACTATTGAAACGATTATTTTCAATTATCCTGTTTTCTTTTAAATCACTTTAATATGTGTCAAGATATTTATTTAAATACTGCCATAAATGAAAATTTGGGTACTTTCACTAGAGAATTTTGATAAATTCAATTTTCCAATGAAGGACATGGGAAATGTTGAGCACTTTATCAAAGCTGGCGTCACCCTGTTTCTAGTAGCTTCCAAACCCAACGAAGTTTTCAATTTCCACCATTGAAACTATTTCTAACGATCCTGTTTGCTTTGAAATTACTTCCAGCGTCCAAACTTCAAGTGACCAAATTCAAACCTGAAACGAGCTTGAATTCTCATATTTCCCATACTGGAACATGGAAATCCGATTGTCAAGTGCAATGAGCTAGCTTGCATTTCTAATGAATTTTACGATTCGTTTTTGTGTTTTGTAAATCATTGTTCAATAAATTATTTCTATTGAAAAGCACATCTTCAATTATTTTTATTTTTATTTATTATTTTGCATTAGAATTAGAAACACAATTCTTCAAACTCAATACAATCTATGCAAAAAATGCAACAATTGACATAGAATTGGCCCTAGAAATGCATTAGTGCCTACCTCACCACTCTAATCAACCCACAAATTTGTCTCGATTACTGACTGGGTTGCTCAAGAATCTTGAGTCAAGATACGGCCCTTTCACTCGCTTACTCATTCTCTCAAAATGCTCATTTTGTCTGATTGCCAATCGACTATTTGAATGGATCAATTAGTGCAAACAGTTGAGAGAGTAAATCACAATACAAGAGATTTCCGTAATTAGATAGAATCAAAACGAAGCGATCGTATTGTCTTTCCATTGATTGTCAGCTCAAAAACATTAGCTTATAAGGATTAGTTGTCCAAGTTTTACTTATTTCGAAAACACGATTAGCGCCAAGTGGTCAATTGACGAACATTGCCAATTTTACATGATGTTCAAGCATCGTGCGTCGGTCTATTCGATCATTTTGGAACCGAATTAATACACAATTCAAATCGAAAGACATCGTGCTGACAGTTTGCAATTCTAATTTCTTTTGCAACCAAAACAATATAAAACCAGTCAACCAAGTGCACAATCAAACATCAACATCTAACAAGAATCATAAGCGAATCAGCGTTTTCCAGTGCTCCAAGTGGCCTCGTGCTCTCTGTTGGTGGTGTTGCACTCAAGTTGCTCAAGTGACTGATCTGTAACCGATCTGTGTGCCGGAGACTAAAGACTATTCGATTCTGGCTTTATCACAAGTGGCAGTGTCAAGCTTACGAGGTACGGTCAACTGTCAAGTGGGCCACAAAGTTGTCTTACAAAGATGCATCACTCCACTGGCCAATAAGCGAGTCCTCTGTGTTTGGTGGTTGACCTCGATCCACAGGTCACAGCATTCGTTTCTGACAACACCGCACAACACTTTTCTAACTCGTGCCACCACCAATTGGGATGCAAGTTCACTTGTTCTGAGCCTATCAGCGCTTCCAGGCAGCTATTTGAGGACATTCATTTAGAGCTTCGTTAAATTGCCAAATTAAACAAAATAAAATTTACTTTACTGTCATAACATGCTTTCTCTTGCAATTCAAACCAAATCAAATGAACGAATAAAAGTGTTTTAAAACTTTATAATAATAATTTAAACTACAAATACGATTTACTTTTGTAGTCATCGATGTTTGGTGACCATTTCAATGTTGAATCGTTTGTCCGGTTGATATGTGAGCATTCCAGTGAGCAACTTTGCCAGC
This sequence comes from Rhizoglyphus robini, assembly GCA_023373905.1. NCBI lineage: Eukaryota > Metazoa > Arthropoda > Arachnida > Sarcoptiformes > Acaridae > Rhizoglyphus > Rhizoglyphus robini. The sequence continues at coordinate 72,970 of JAKIJQ010000228.1, read as the reverse complement.
TGAATCGAACCAAACTGTCTCTTGGCCTGCCACTTGGTGATCACTCCGTTCTTAAGGCGTTTGAGAAGCTTCTTGTACTTGTGGTCTGCACTGTTTTGTGGCACTTCATACGGATACTGTCGACAGAGCATAATGTAGAGCGATATTCCCAAAGCCCAAATGTCCGCCTTGAATGGCACATATTTGACTGGTCTTGCTTCGGTGAGAGCACACTGTAGCACTTCAGGTGCCATGTAGATTCGGGTGCCACGATGTTGCTTTGAGTAGATCAGCCCGACACCATCTTTCCACGCAAATTGAGACATTCCAAAGTCGGTCAGTTTGCAGTGACACACGCCGGCTCGTGTCTTGTCCTTCACCAGTAGAACATTTTCCAGTTTGAAGTCATTGTGTGCAATTTGTTGTCGATGCATAAACTCGAGTCCAATGGCCATTTCGGTGAAATATCTTTTGACAAGTGAACGCTTGAGGGCACCTTTTTTGACCTGTTGAAACAGTGTCCCACCATCGGCGTATTCCATGTAGATCGATGTCAGCAACAGGGTCTCGTTCGATTTGGCAGCGAGTGGTCTGTACCGAAGAATGTAGTGCTCAATGTATTCGATCACGTACGGACATTGACCAGCGAGACTTTGCAACACATACAGCTCTGCACGGATTGACTCAAATCGGCGATTGGTTCGAGGCTCATTGTTCTCTTTCAACAGAATAGTTTTGCAAGCCATTTGAATCGTTCGGATCTTGTTGTTGTTGGTGCCATGGGCAATGTACTTGGTCACCAGGAACACTTCACCATAGCCACCAACACCAAGTTTGCCAACAGTGCGGATTCCCATCATGTTGGAAAACTCCCTCGGTGTTTGAATCTCCATCGGAGTCTTGCCTTGGGAATGTTGATTATTATGCGCTAATTTCAATGGAAGGTTAATGATGTTGATGAACTTGTCGTTGGCAATGGTGGAGAGGCCTTGGGTAAAGGCAAGTTGCTCGAGACGTGGTGGAGTTTGGTGACGAAAAAATCGTTCGTAGCCAAATTTTTTACGGGCTTTGCTAATCGACACTGTGTCTTCCTCATCGTCTTCTTCTGGTTCTTGACTTGATCTCGAATACTCAGCGGGAGTGAAGTACTTTGGGGATAATGCAGGTTTGAACCACCAGTCGAGGCACATTGAAGCAAATCGATCGATGTCAGGGAGAGACCAAACTAAGCTCACAGTTTGAAGTGCTTGTTTGGCTTTGTTTTATTATTGTGGCATGTTTCGAATTAGTTCATTATTTTTGTGGTTGGTGGTAGCTTTGCCAAACATTGGTTAAACCTCTCATCTAATTCTAATTAATTCATATTTTCATTGCAAGCCAAAAGGCACGATTGCACACAATTTTCAAAAATGCCCTCGTGTACCAAGTGTCGATTAATTCGAGTCGGCTCTCTGCAGTGTTAGTCGCAATTGAAAAATTCATTTTCTGTTTATTAGGTGCTCGGTACTGTTTGAACAAATGACAAAGTTGTCGCCAGCAGAGTGAGCTCATTCACAAGCACTGCAAAAGTGATCACTATAATTGCTGCTGTAATGAATTGACAGGCGAACTTGAGGGAAGCATTGAAAACAAATTTGCAAACAATTTAATGCGATTAAGTTTATAAAATTTGCTAATTTAATAGCTCATTTTCCCTTCGAAGCAGTGCCATTGTCGGTGCCGCTACTTTGTATGGCTTTGTTGTTCGTCTTTTCAGATTTCGATTTTTTCCTGTTGGCTTCATCAGTTGAAGCGCGATTCGGTTTGGCACTTGGTTGGAAAGTTGGTTGGGTTGTCGGCTTGTTGGTCACTACAGCCGGAGCGAAACCTGATCCTGCCTGAGTCGGGTTCTTCTCGATGTTGCTTTTGCCTGTTGGATTGCTGGTCGATTTGGACTTGTTGGCCGGAGTTGATGGCTTCACCGAAATGTTGGTCTTTTTGTTTTCTGAATCTAAGCCACTGGATTTCATTGGCACCGAAGTAGGCTTGCTGCCTTTCTTGCTTCCCATGGGACTGGACTTGGGTGAACTTTTGCCACTCGAAGACTTGGTGGACTTGGCAGAACTTGGCTTCAGTGGAATTGCTTGGAATTTAGGCATTTGGGATTTCTTCATAGACACATTCTTGCTGGCCACTGGAGGATAGCTTGTGGCAAAGGTGCCATTGGTGCCAGTTTGTGGTTTCTCTTGGTTGACAGAGCTCACAGAATTGTCCTCGCTCTGTCCGACCAAGTATTCAACCTTGAGCATATCATCCAGTGAGATTCGATCACTTTGTTGCATCAAGAAGAGTCGATTCAAAGTTGGCGTCACTTGTGGATTGAGCATGCTGCCGTGCTTGAGCATGAACTGTTTCCACTGTTGCTCAAAGTTGGTCATGGTCTGTTTGTTTGGCTTGAAGGCGTGTCGATTGCTGGATAAGGCCACAACCATCACTCCAAAGGACCAGTGATCGATCAGTGCTGGATTGTGACTTGTGCCGAGAAAACATTCCGGAGGCAGATGGTTGAACTTGTGAATTTGACTCTCGCGGTGGCACTGGTTCAGCTCGGAGGTTGTCGGGTTGAGAAGGAAGATGGCTCTAGTCCAGCCTGTGAGATAAATGTTCTCGTGCTCGTCCAGCAATAAATGCTCCACCCGAATTGATCTATAAGTGACAGAGATGTTAGCTCAGAGAGATAGTTGCAATAGCCGATGGCACTCACCTGTGCACAATGCCTTTCTCGTGCAAGTATTTGCACACCGAAGCCATGATCATGACAGCCGAAGTCTCACCACCTCCTTGCGAAAGATCACTCACTCCGCCATGGGTTGTAACGGCTCAAGTAAGTTCTACTCTCCCAGGTTTATCAAAATGTTTAAATGTACTTTTTTCTTTGCCTTTCTAGAGAATAAAGGCAAAAAGAAGGATCATCGACGCAAACGATCAACTAGTGGCAAGCTAGTAGCTACTGTTGTTACTCCACCTGCATCGCCGACCAGTTCGATGCGCGCTGATCACCACCATCCGGAATCGCTGCATTCCGTCTCTCCGAGTGCGAATGTACTTGAGCAGGCACAAATCGAAAGAGAGCTAATCGCCAAATCGAAGCTAATGCACAAGCCAACAGACGGTCAAGGTCAAGCTCGTTCTGGCCAGTCTCAGGTGGTGACCACTTCTCCTGTGGACTCATCAAGTCCTTCCAGTGGCGAGCCCTCGCACAGCAAGACTGCGTCGAGCGACTGTGAGAAGATGTCTAACAACATGCGTATGAAGTCGATCGGCATCAGAGTACAAAAATTGGAAAGTGAAATTAAACAGTCGCTCCCAACCTGCCGTTCAGTCATCACTGCCCTCAGCTAAACCTGCACCGCCATCATCAAATTTGATTGCATCGACATCTTCGCAGTCAAGTTCAAATGTTCCTCCTGCAGGCGGGCAGACTACTCAGCTGCCACCCTCAGAAACTGCCACGAAACCAATGGATCAGAAGCATGCACCTGCACTTCCACCACCAGTACAACCAGTACAACCGCAACCGCTTACTTTGGGAGCAGGCCAACCTCCAGCCGCAAATCACAAATTAGCTCCCAAATTGCCACCGCCTGTGCTTCATTCGCCACCAAAGGCATTGTCGACATCGTCCTCAAGCAAGTCCGATAGTTTGTCAAAGCCTTTACCGAACATGGCACCCACTGCCACTACGGCAGCAACTGCGCAGACAACTGGCACGTTGCCTTCTGGCTCTGGAACTGGCTCGTCTATTCATTCAACTGGTGGTTCGATTCAAAAACCTCACGCAGCAATTGCAAGTGTTCCCGTGCCAACACCGAGCACTTCAGTTCCAGCATCGATTGCCAGCACCCCAAGTCCTACACCTCAACCAGAGGCTGTTCACAAAACTCAAGCGCCGTTAACAGTTCCTGGAAATGCGAGCTTGTCGCCACCGACCAGCGATAAACAGCCGCTCCAAACTACGGTGCCCCCAAGTGCGAAAGCTCTTCCTGTTGCAAGTCAACCTGCTTCACCGAAACCAGTGGATCAACATCCAGCAGCAGGAAAAGAAGTAACTCCCAGCAATTTTCCATTGCCTAATGCGCCAGTACCACCACCAAGTGCACAAATTCCAAGGACTACTGCAGTGCCACTATATACTGGTCCTTCACTTCCTATGGAAGAGTGGAATAAAGTCCATAAAGCTGACCAAGCAACTTTGCCTCCTGTTGGCTCAACTCCTCATCCAACAGGTTCATTGCCGGGACCGACTGCAATTCCAGCACCACAACCACGAGCTCCGCTTCCAGGTGGTTTTTTGCCAGGACCGGCCACTATTCCAGCATCCCAGCCCCCAGCTTCACTTCCAGGTGGATCATTACCCGGACCGGTTTCTATTCCTGCATCACAGCCACGGGCTCCATTTCCAGGCGGTTCGTTGCCAGGACCGGCCAATATTCTACCACCACAGCCGCAACCTCCACTTCCAGGAGGTTCTTTGCCAGGACCGGTTACTATTCCTGCATCACAGCCACGGGCTTCATTTCCAGGCGGTTCATTGCCAGGGTCTAGTACTATTCCAGCATCATTGCCCGGACCGAGCACTCTTACTACAGTGCAACCACAAACTCCTGGATCGAGTGATGTCAAGCCAAACCAGCTGCCCGCTCCTGATGGCAAGCCTAGCAATGGCAAATAGATCGAGTGATCGCTCAGTCATCATGTGTTCACTCTGTGACACTTCATTATAAAATATGTCATTCTTTGAAAAGCAACATTAAACTTAAATTTAACTTAGTAAAGTGTTGATATCAAACGAGTGCCAATTTGTATTGGGTGACTCTGATAGGCAGGGTTCACTCACTAATCAATTGTTAATCAATTGTGAGATGTGCCAGACGGGACATGAATAGACTTTATTTGTGCACATGTCGAATGAGTGGCTCGATTGGCTCTATTAGAAACAGAGTAGCCATAAGCATTCACAGCTTTATTTGTGGCTAACTATTGATTTATTTGCCGCAACCAACTATTTTGCCAATTGGCGATTTTAGTGCAAAAGCGAACTGCAGTGATCATGATCAGTTCGAACAATGCAGATTGACTAAATGCACAATCAAGTTCACTAAATCGGAACAACCTAGTTTGCTTAAATCACTGCGATCATGATTATGCATTATGCTATTAGTGGCATACATCATGTCCTTCTGTAGCACTGGTACTGCTCCAATAAGAACAAGGCATTCTAAAATTGTCTTCAATTCGTATTCTCATATTGCAAATAATTTTTGTTCTGAAAGTATTTGTCATGTTCAAATACATCTTTCCGAATGTCGAAGAGATTGGAATAGAAAATTCGCGCGTCTCTTGCGGTTGTCGTGCTTCTCCATCCCAAATAATCGATGCCAACAATTTGGAACGTGAATTGTGTTGGCGTTTAAACTAAAAGAAACACTCAAAGAATTTAATTAAAATTAATTTAAAGCACGTGCCTAAGATTGAATAACCTTGGCATTTGTTGTCTATTTTAAACTTAAGTTATAACAAACATTCATTATATTTATAATTTCAATGATTTAATCAGTTTATTTGATTTAAAATGGTAATAAGTCTAAAACGAGACATAAGTTTACATAGCGAATGTCAGTAGTAGTTAGGTAACGCTTTATGGTAAATATATCGGTTACTCGTGAGTCTGTGAGAAATGATCCATCACGGCTTGCTCGGTGGTGAACAAAGTATCGCAATTAGAGCAACGATACAGTTTCGAGTGACATCGCAAGTGTTCCACCGCTTCAGCATTGTTCATTCATAAATCGTTTGGCACAGTCGCCCACTTGACAACCAACCATTTTGATGTTCTCCATCGTGATGCACAATTTTGGCTGCTTTCCATAAGAGTCCATTTTGTCCTGTACGGCTGACACTGAAATGATTCGAATATAGTGAAGTGCTAAATAAATAGAAAACTTACCTGACATTTGTGAGATTGACAAAATAATTTCAAAACGACTTGGTCAAAACGGTGAAACAAACAACACCAGCAGCTAACTGAATCATTCAGCTTGAATGGCTCATATGAGACTATTCACACTTACACAATTGCTAAATTGAGATGGATTATTTTAACCAATCAGCAATGTCATAATGGCTTTGTCATTTCCCTCGTAGGTTTGTTGCTAAATATTTTAGTATAATTTGACTCAATTTGTGTCACATAAATGTACTATATCTGCAATAGAGTATTACTAATGTGAGTAGGCAACGTGTGCAAGTGTTTGAAAATTCTAATGTTTGATTACAGTGCATGATTGGCAATTGATTGATTGTAGTCAAAAATAGCTATCGACTATGAATCGAATGTAACTATATAGAACTTAAACAATGTGTATTTGAAGATATAACCAGTGGTAGTGAAGCATTCGCTTGTTTATATGTTGCCTTTTGTTATAGTTTACTCTCCACTCCGAAAATGGCCCCTTTGTCCCCGAGTAACGAGAGTTCGATTTTGCAATTTGTGGAGATGACTGGCTCAAGCACTGACGTGGCTCGAAACACCCTGGAGGCAACCAATTGGAATCTCCAAATGGCCATCAACCTGTATGTGGACAGTCAAATGATGAAAACGCTCCCGGGCAAGTCGAATTGGGCCACCAAAAGTGTTGCGAAAGAGAGTCCTTCTAAAGTGGCTATTCGAAGTCAACAGAAACGAGCATTAAGCAACGACGAAGTGCGTGCCCCGATTGCTCCCAAGCAAGAAGTCCTAGTCAAGGATTATCAGATGGCCAATCAATTTGCCAACTGGCGCGATCGACCAACTCTCGATGGACAATCTTCCCCGATCAAATCCACCGCGTCCATATCGCCTAATGTTGGTCCCAACCGTTCCTCGGTGTTTGACACTCTCTTTCGACCCCCAGTGGAGCTAATTCATGGTGGCACTTTTGAATCGGCTAAAAAGGAGGCTGAACAGCGCAATAAGTGGCTTCTTACGAACATTCAGCAGAACCAAGATTTCGAATGCAATGTGCTGAACCGAGACGTATGGAACAATCCTTCCGTCCGCCAACTGGTTTCAAAGTGGTTCGTCTTTTGGCAGATGAGTGCTCAAACAGTAGAAGGCAACAGGTACGTCACATTCTACAAGGTGGATGCCTTTCCACACATTGCAATTCTTGATCCTCGAACCGGCGAGAAGTTGATCACCTGGAATAAGGTTACTGCAAAGTTGTTCTGTGACAACGTTGCCAAGTTTTTGGCGATGCATTCGAGTCCAGGAGGAAACAATTTGGCCATTGAAAGCGGTTCACCTGCCCACAAGCAAGCCCCGTACGATCAAAGCGAAGAGGCTCAACTTAAAGCGGCAATCGAGATGTCACTTGAGATGTCTACCAAGTCGAATGCTGAGCCAGACACTGCGAAACAAAATGAGGCCAAGCAAACTTCAACTTCCACTTGTACCACCACCAACTGGAAAGACTATCTCGGCTCTCCTGAAAGTCCCAAAGTGGTACTTCTCATTCGGTTGCCAAATGGGTCACGTGATTCTGTCACCTTTCCTAGTGACTCTAAAGTGAAAGCTCTCTACCTGTACCTGCTGGAGAAGCACAACCTCAGTGTTGGTACTCAGTATGATCTGTTCACCAATTATCCAAAGAGGAATGTGTCCAGCTCGTGTGATGAGAATGACACTCTTGCAGCGGTTGGCATCAATACGCGGGACACTCTCTACCTGCAAGAAAAGTGACCTAGCCATACTGACCGACGCCAACTTACACACAACACAGCCATTGCTGTTTAACACGTGATGTTATATTAAAATTATTCTTCTAAATCCAAGTTTCAATTTTTTTGATTATCTATACAATGTACAGCACTAGCATGCTACTAGACGCACTTATTTGACTCTACACTTGAGCACAACAAACACAAACATAAACAATTGCTGTCACTTTAATGAGTAAAGTAGTGTATGACTGGTGTGCGTGTGTGTAATCGTAAATGTCATCAGTAAACCACCTCGGTGATCTTTTTGGTCTTCTCGTCAATGGCAATTCGGAAAATGTTGAACTCTTTGAACTTGCTCGAGTCCTCTGCTGTGCGCAACACTCTGGGCACCACCTTGCAGCTGTGACCAGTAACCAAGGCATAGCCGGTGGTGTTGTGTTCCGTTCCGCAGTAGTTGGAGCCACTGAACAGGGTCAGCATGTGCTTCTCGAAGGCATAGGCAAAACCGTGCCTCTTGCAGGGTCGAAACTGGTGGCCACGGACCAGCATAGCCAAATCGTTTGATTCGAGAAACGCCTTCAGTCCATTTTCGGTAAAGTACGAACAGTGGCCGCCTCGCTTCTTGTTAGGGTAGAACTGTTTAGTCTGGAACCTTGGTTCGTGTTTGATTTTGTCCGGAATTGGGTCATTCCACAAAAGTTCATTCAGTGCCAAATGGGGAGAAGGGACGTGTCTGCTCGGGGCCAACACTGACGGTTTCATTGTGCCAGTTAGTGCGTTCAACTCTTCAATCTTCCAGGCTGTACCTCGTGCAGTCGCCTTCAGCTGCTGATTGGGAATTCCACCATGACAACAAAAGATCGATGAGCGAATTTGGTTGCTTTTGATAAGTGCGCCCAAGGGAAGGTGTGCAAAGGCTCGATTGAACGATTGGTAGATCAGCTTGGCCATAATTGGAAACTTGAGATAGGAGTCTTCGAATATGTGCTCACACAGGGACTCGAAGCCATACTTTCGATTGACCTTTAACACCTCGTGGTTGCCTCGCAGTAGCACAAACCGACTTGGATTGGTCAGTTTGAGTGCAAAGAGAAGACACACAATTTCGATCGGTTTTGGTCCTCGGTCCACATAATCTCCCAAGAAAACAATTCGACACTGTCCGTACAGTTTGTTGCTGATGAGATGTTTGTAGATGTGGTGCAGGTCATTGAAGTTGCCGTGTAAATCTCCAAAGATGAGTGCGTCCGGTTCAATGGTGACAATTAGTGGCTCTTTCTCGAGCACCTTGACCACCTGTCGGCAGAGCAAAGGAATCAGGTAGGCCAGATTGTCCCACAATTGATCGTCCATCACTTGACGTCGTTCGGAGAAAGGATCTTGGTCGGTAGACAGATCGTAATATGCGTTCATATGGCTCACCATGTAGCCAATTAGCTTGTGCACGTCAACTTCTCGATCGAGGAAACTTTGCACTGTCTGTTGGCCCGTCAAAGGGAGAAGGAACGATTCTACGTCACAGATGGTGACTAACTGAGCAATGTTGTCCGGCGCAAATTCCTCTTGCACTTGTTGGTTGAAGATGGTCTCGGGGTCGAGGACATTTTCAATTACATGGAGTGCACTTGCTGGTTGCTCGTCGATGTTTGAGGCAGTGGCTTCCACGGGCACGTTCTGGTTGGGATACTTGCATTTCTGCTTGAGTGGATTTATTCGCACTCGACTCTTGGGCGCATTGAACACGGTGCCGGTGCTTTTGTTCATGATTCGACTTGGCTGCACCCTCAATTGACCAATGTCATCGTTCTCGATGGGAGCAGGTGGCGACAGTTGCACAGTGTTCACATCGCTTGCCTCTCGCACAGTCTTGGTCTTGATCTCAGTATCGCTGGTCACCTCGTCCAACACCATCACAGGCTCGTCCTCAGAATCGGTGACCAAATCGGGTGGACTGCCTGGCTCTTTTGACTTCTTCGATTTCTCTTGACTCATCGCCAATTGGATTGAACGACTTGACACCGATCACTGAACAAAATGAATAATTGACACCACTAGAAATGAAAGCAATAAGGCAGGCCATTTCTCCAGTTTTATGGCCATTTGGAGTTGTACGAGTTCGATCGCGAAAATGCCACTAGTTGAAGTGAACAAAGTGAATTAACCATTTTGTCATTATTATTATTGTTTAATAATTTCGGGCAGTTTGATACTTCTTATGTTAAAGCTGCACTTTAGTGCACTGAACATTTAAACTCAATAGGCTGATTATGGCCATTTCAAAATAGCAATGCACCGTAACACTCCAAGTGGAAAGTATGCTCTGCTTAGTTTAATTATTCGATAAATTAATGCCATTTTAGTTTTATTATTATTTCCCAAATGGCCAAATGGTCTTTGGGACTCAACTTTGAACTACTTTTGTTTCTGTTTGGTAAGTGTCATTTATTGGCACATTCGATATTTCATTGATTGTTGTTATATTATCTAAGTTTCTAGTGACAGTTAAATTTGCAAATCATGATTGTTCAGTAGTGAATCATTCAAACAAAGTTCCAAAACTCAACAGTCCACAAGTCCACTTTTTCCCTATAAATACAGGCCCATTCCCTGGTTGGTTGCATTTTATGTTTGTTTAGTTACTAGTTTCTCTAGTAGTCTGTTTCTTTTGACAAGTGCTCTCTTACTGCTGTGTCAACATGGGCAACCATCTCAACTCTCGTCTCGTCGATCTCCTTGAAGATCTGCAGAGTGCCGCCAAGGATGAGGCTACGTCCAAGCAACAAGCACCTTTGGACCAAATGGACACTAAAGACAAACAAGTGTCGCCCAAACAAGTGACCACTTCCGATTCGAAAGACGAGGCAAAAGAACTATCCCCAAAGGATAAAGCTCCCAAGGATGAATTCCCCAAAGGACGCTCAGGTCAAGTCTGTCCTAAACGACAAGACCCAGGATGAGAAATCAAAGGCTCCGACTAAAGTGGACCCAGGCAAGTCAAAGCGGGCAAGCCAAATCGAGTCAGTCAAATCCAAGTTGGTGGACAAGGACAAGACAAAGTCGACCGTTTCGGCTAAAAAGTCTGCGGTGAAGCCAAACTCTGCCAAGTCCAGCCACTCTGGCAAGTCGATTGGCGATGTCAGTGCCGAGGTGTCCAAGATTCAGTCACTGCCTGGTGCCAAAGTGGCTCACGACGAGCAGAACCTTGAGCGGCAAGGCTTCATTTTTCAGCGTCAATCGATTGCCTTCACTTCGCGAAGTTATATCTATCCAGCAAAGGGCCTAACCTCAGTGCCAGTGGTGTGCAAGCTGACCCTTCTCGACTGCTGCAGTCCACGAACCAGAGAGAACTTGGTCAAGAACTCTGCCCGCATCCTTCGTTACATTGGTGGCAATGGTTCTGAGCCACCGCACACTGCCTTCATTCGAGTCTACGAAATCTTCAAAGTGGACCTCAAATTCTACGTGTTTATGGATCAAGTGGGCAAGGAAAGTGTGCTCGACATGATCAAATCTCGGGACAAGTTCAGCCAAGATGAAGCTCGTCGGGGAATGAAACAAATCACCGATGCTGTGCAGTTCATTCAAAAGCGAGGCATTGCTCATCGCAGCATCATGATCGATCATATCCTCTTTGACAGCAACAAGCAGGCGAAACTCACTGGCTGGGGACGTGCAGTCTTCTATTTGGACCCGACCAAGGGCAAGATCCTTAGTCAAAACAAGGAGGTCAAGTCGATGACTAACAGTCACATGCCTCCTGAGGCATTCGAAGGGGCATACGACCCGGCTCGCGCTGACAACTGGTCACTGGGAGTGTTGCTAGCCGCACTGCACACTCGACGACATGTATTCAAGATCAAGTCGAAAGTGGACTTTGGCAAGCAGTGGACCGATTTCGTGGCCAAGCACCGATTCAGTCCAATTGTGCTCGACCTACTGAAGGCAGTGTTCGTCATTGAACCATCCAAGCGAGCCACAGTTGGCCAAATACTTGCTCATCAGTACTGGACCGCTTCCGCTAAGGAGATCGAACAGCCCAAGAAAGCAAGTGCCAAACCGAAAGTCGAATCGGCCGTTAGCGACAAAGCTGTAAAGTCCTCCACTTCTACTGGCACCAAGGAGAACGAAGAGGAGACCACTGGTGACATTGAAGCCAACTCCACTGAAGGGCCTAAGCCCGTGGCTTCGGAAGACGTTCCCTTGGAAGAGGCGCCAGGCTCAGAAATTCCTAAAGAAGACGACTGAAAGACACCAATGATGCTGCCCAACTCGGAGAATCTTTCTTCACATGCATGCATCGGCGCCATTTTTCACACCGTCTTTCTACAAATTACTTCTTTGCCAAAATTAAAATGCAAATTTGCTTTAAAGCACCAATTTAAAATAACGAATTATATCTCATGATGTGTGTGTGTTTGTTTCCGTCGCCACTGCCCTTGTACATTGTACAATGTACAACATGTTGAGCAGGTGTTTGTTAATAACTTGCTATGTTTGGCCGAATTGAGCATATAGGACTTGTGCATTTGTGCAGTCGGCTGAGAGCATTTATTCTCGAGAATAAATGCCAGCGGCAGTGGTGAGCACTAAGCAGTGCGCCACTAACACAAATGCCACTCCCTTTCTTCGTCGGTTGGCGCTGTTGTTAGCACTCGACGAGTGCCACTCGAGCCGGAGAGTCAGGCAGGCTCACTCTGCTCAGAGAAGACTTATCGTCAGCATCGCTTGTCCAGCAACAAGCGATTATTAATAATATTGTCTCTTGTCGTTTTTATCTCTGTCTGACCATTCTCCTACAAAATGGCTGTAACCATTGAAACAATTCCCGGCGAGATGCTTATGGCCATACTGGACCGCTGTCCACTGGAACATCAGAGAAAGGCTCGATTGGTTTGTCGCCAGTGGAACCTTTCTGTCCTGCGAGCGTTTGCCAAACAAAAGCGACTACAACTTTTGGTTGTCAATTGTGACAAGAACGAACAGAGCAAGTCGTTGGCCTCAAAAGTGCTCGAACGTTACTATCCCACTGAAGGAGCGAAGGAACGTGTGGTCCGTTCAACTGACGTTAAAGGTGTCTATTATTTTGATAAATGGTTCGAAAATGTCTCCCACTTGGAGATGCACTATGTGTTTCAGGTTGATGGAATGTCTGCTCTGTTGGCTAATTGGTCATTCCGTCTGACTTCGCTTACATTGAAGGATTTTCCCAGAAATGTGGGACAAGATGAAGAAAACACTGATTGGAATTAATTCGCTTCCCATGCTGCGAGAACTTCACTTGTTGCACTGCACTAATGTTGCGTGGCCCCAATCGATGCCAGTTCTGTCCCGCTTGGAGAGTTTCACTCTGCTCGGCTACAAGTCGAACATTATTCCTATTTTGAGTCAACTTGGAGACCGACTGGAACGACTCTCACTCGATATGGTTCGCTGTGGCCCAATGGACATCTATCAGGTGTTGTCGCTTAATCCGCGTTTTGGGGAAAATATTCAACACTTTATTTTTGGCGATATTCTGGTGCCAAAGGATGGCAATACTAACGGCGGTGACAATGGAGGTCAAAAGGACGAACTCGTTGAAGCCAGTTCTGACCAGTACAGGGACTTTCTTTCGGCGCTATCCTCAAAGATGGTCGGCAAGTTGTTCAATTTGGAGATTCGTTGTGCTTCTAATGTAAGTATATTTTCAATGTGAGAAAGACATTAATGATTTATTTTACTTTTATAAACAGCTTCTGCTAAACGACCTTGTGATCAAGCTGATCGCCTTCCCACGGCTTACTAAACTCACCCTCTGCTATCGTTCGGCCGAAATGGACTTGTCCCTGGCCAACATTATACCGCTCAAGTCTATTCGTGTTATTCGTTTGCAATTTTCCCGCGCTGCCTCGTACGAACAGTTCAAAGAAACCATCTTTAAGGTATTTTCCGATGCACGACGAATCCGAATCGAATGTGAAGACAACGAACTTATGGACAAACTACAGAATTTCGATAATGCCAAGAAGATTTTCGATTAGTCTGGATTCTTGCGATTTTATTATTGTTGTGACTCATATTATTCATTTATGGGCATATCATTGTATATTGTATAAGTATCATGGTATTATATAATTTGACTTTTAACTTCATTAAAGACTTTTATATATTTCACTTTTAATCTATGTGTCACATTTGATTTTGTCCTGATATAATATGAAGTATTATGCAATTAGTAGTTGTAAATATTTTACTGAAATATGACAAAACATAACAACAAATAGATTAATCAACTATTAGAAATACAAATACATTTGTGAAAGTGTTCATTAAGCTTAAAAATACATTCAATTTTATTTCAAAGTGTCAATTGACAAATTTATAAAATAAACTAAGCGATGCGGCCCATTGTGGACACATTTGATCTGATCAATTGGAAGCTTTGTCCTTGAGGGTGCTCACATGATCGCTGACCTTGTAGTTAAATTGACCATCCATTGAGGATATCACTCCATTCTTGATCTTGAGTTTATTTTTCATTTTTGGAAAGTTCTCGCTTGTCAACTGCGTGCAGTGCAACGCGTTGTTCATTAGTTTCCCAATAATGTTCGTAGGCTTTCTTGATGTGAATCTGAACGCAAAAAGTAAGAACTTTACTCTCGGCAATGTCTTTGGTCTGTTCCAGCAGAGCAATCACGTCCATATCGGGACCAAACAGCCAACCGAAACCATTGGCTTGAGAATTCATACTGGTAGCAAAGTGTGAGGACGTAAAAAAGTACTGCCAACTAGTGAAGTTGGTTACAATAAAGGTCCACAAGACAAACAAGGCGTAGATTGCACCCTCCACATACCAATTGAAGTGATCAATGAAATGATGGGCGCAGCCTTTCATGTGATGCTTATTGGTCCAATTCGCTTTGCCACTCAAGTGCCACTTATTGCTTGGCACATAGTCGACTAGTGGACGTCCAGGCAGCCAGTCCGTGAGTGAATGTCACAACAGGACGGAAGTATGTACGGATAGGTTGGCGCATCATCAAAACCAACGTGTGCTCGATTTTGCCACATTTGGTTTTGATTCCAATCTTTCCAGTCGACCGAACCACAGCATCCGAGATCGTATTGCATCTGTTCGAATTGCATTCAACGCTCCACTTGAGGGGTGTCGTACTTGTGCTGTCGTTGAGAATATCCTTGATCGCGGAGGTGACACTAATAATTATTTCCAAACCGTCAATTTATTGTAGAGCGCCAAAGAAAGCACTGAAAAAGAGCAAAACACATTTCCTACTTGGACTTGGATAATTGGACTTGAGTGCAAGATTTTGTATACGTCTCAATGTAATGACACATTGGAATTTCAGTTCAATGAATAGAAAGTTGAATTTGTTTAATTGATTCATTAATTGACATTTATTTTTTTCGGTATGGTTTTCCATTCTTTACGACTCTTTTTCAGTTTTGCCTGTTGTTGACCATTGACAGATTTGGCAGACCATTTAAATTTAATGGCGAGTCAGCCGATGGCCTGAAAGTTTGTGCACGTGGTAAGATGAAATGCAGTCATTGAGGCACAAGGCAGTCCATCCATTGATGAATGTGTCAAACAATTTGGCGAATAAATGTAAAATCTCTTTCACTGCTGCAGAAACGGTTAAAAGGTTTTGTTCCGTTCGGTTGTGCAGTGCGATTGGATGAATTGAGTGAACGAATGAACGGGCGCTCGTTTGATGGTGTTCATTGGCCTTATCGTTGCATATTCATTGGTTCGCAGCAAATATTAAGTGAATCTGGTGGCAGTGAAGTCTTCCCTTGGACGAGTGCATCTCTACTTGTCTAATTATAATTAGTAATCTGTCGGTGTAAATACATTCTGCGTAGTTTCACTGATCAGTGATCACTGCAGTAATGAGATTAAGTATGATACTCTCTTCATTCCGACAGTGGTCTTTGATTGCCCTCATTCTGCCCTTCTGCCATTTTGCACTGGTTACTTGATCTCAGGGTGGTTTGTTTGTCTTTCTTATCTTCTAAATAAGTCACAAGTGTGGCCCTTTCAGTTCTTTTAGTGCAGTTTCAGTGAAGTTCACTGAAGACTGAGCCCACGAGCATCACAATTCTTCCTAATTTACAAACTCTATAATGTTGACTCACCAGCTAGTCATTTGGAGATAGATGTTGCAGTTGGCCACACTGCGAGATCATTTACGACTTTGGTCTTTCGACTGATGGTTAGCTGATCTGCATCGAAGGCAGATTGTAATTTAAATAAGGTCAAGCCAGACCGAATCGATATCGAACGTATCGCTCTGTTTGTTCACAGCAACATTCACCGCTTGATGGCATACTACGTAGTGTGGTCGAGAGTGTACTCGGTGCCTATGCAACTTATCTCGATAGCAAAGCACACACGTTTATTTATTCTCAGATTGAAGCAAATGATGTGGGCCCTAATGAATGGCCATGTTCTTGTCGGTAATCGTTTAATTACATTCACGCCTTAATTTCTGCCTGAGACCGATATAGTCCGATATGCAAACATGCAAATATGTCAGAATTAATCGAAATCAAATTAAAACATGTCAACGCATGTTGTGTATCCCCCGAGCTGACAAACGTTGTCCAGGAGGGCCACCTGACTCGGTGCCTGTTGGCCACCATTGGTCAGAAGAGGCATTTAGGATGATTCATCGCAACAACCAACTGGCGAGCGACGTCGACAGTTCCGCATGGCAACCATTAGCTGGGCACAAGTGCACTTGCTGCCTAGCCGAGTCTCGCTTCATCGCTGTCTCTATAATGTTCGTCTCAATTTGGCTGTATTCGTCAGTGGGAGTTATGAGCACACGGAAATGCTAATGCCTCTTTTATTTAGGTGCTGGTGCTCGCATTGTCATCCAATGACTTCTCTGTTTGGCTCGGTCTGCCAATTTAAAGTGCACCTCGCATTATTGGAAATGGGGAATTGCGCTTATCTGTAAGGGATGGCACTTCTTCTTAATGAAACAAAGCAGTGCATTTTGCGTTTCGTATTAATCAAAGCACCAATAAAAGCTTTCAATCAGCCATCGATAATCATATCGCAGTGCCATTTAGTAGACAATCAATTCATGAATGCACAGAATAATGGACATGTTTCGAGTGCACGCTATTCGAGCAAGTAATAATGCAAACTAGCACTTGATAACTTGCCGAAAAATGAAACAAATGCTCATTTGTGCTCTTCAAATTAATGATTGGTGTGATAGCAACAAGCATCATTCCTCCATAATGATTTCAACATTACACTTGTCCCTGAGAATGATTGGTCATTTTGTGACACAGCTTAGGTCGGAGAGAAACAGGTGCGCACCACAAACAAAGCGCGCCAGTAATGCGATGAATTGCTATTTCGAAGCACTCATACCCAATGCTCTAAACGATCTATTGACTCGGTAGGACACAAAAGGCTTGTCTCCAGAGAGGTTCTGGTACTTGCGGACTAACTTTCGGTGTTCATTTGTGCTCACTGCTGACAACAATTAGCAGATTAATTAATTAATTGCAATTGCAATACAGAACCAATTGCGACAATGACATTTAGTCCAGCACGACAATCATCAACATCTAGTCGCCACTTGGCAGCACTCCATTCGAAAGCACTCAATTCCAGCGTGTGTGCCTTTGGTGCACTTGTTCACTGCATCATTCGGAAGATATTACGTTGCTTTACATTTGGCTGACCTGGCTGCACTACAGGCCCAAGCAATGTAACCTATGTAGATTCAATATATCGATTCACTGTCGACTAAATAAACAGATAAGCAAGTAGATTTTCAGTTAAATTGTTCTTACAAATGCGCAAACAGAATTACGATTACCCATTAGTGTTTCACTGTGATCGTCCTGTAAGGCACAAGCCATAATCGTGTCCAGGGCCTCCAGGCACATCCGCTTCGTACATGGCAGTGTGATGGCACTCGTATTAGGTAACTAATCACTGGACCATTATACAGATGAGGCCGAAATGCTGCCAAGTGGCAAATAAACGACCAACCGTAAATTAGCAGGAGCTGAAAAGACCAGTTCGATGTGTCACGAAGCGCCTACAAAGGCGATGCCACAAGGGCGACATTTACAGTGTAGAGCACATACTCAAGTGATTGAATGTCTCTGTCAGGTTTCGCATTTGCCAATTGTCTGTATACAGCTGATGCAAAGGGAGAAAGAATAGCAATATTGTTAGCAGATCGTGAGTGCAAAGTAGACAGGTACATAGTCTATGTAACATAGAAGCACATTGTCGATGCACACTGCATTGCACAGTGCAATTTGCAATGTCTATGAAGTTTAGTTTACTAGTTTGTTTGTTGCCATCATTTGGTGTATATGTTGTCAGTGTTATTCACGAAATAAGTGACAATTTGTGACCATGGCCACTAGTCTGTGTAGCCCAGTCATGCATCACAAGTTGGTACAAAGTTAAAGGCGTCGAGACCAATTAGCACGTAATTATCGGTAATGGGTACAGAAGTGGTCGGTCGCGCTTCGAACAGAACTCGAGTTCGCATTGACATTGAATTGTTGGTGGCTTTACCAAGTGATCACTGGTGACCTAAATAGCCACACTTACACCGATCAATCTATTTGTCACAAATAATTTATCATAAATTATTTATGTCCGTAATTGTCAATGCCTTAGATATGGGCACATTGCGTAATATGTTTGCTGCTTTCACTTTTTGTACCTAGCACTAAGACAGATCGGGCTGACAAGAAGACAGACTGTCGCGATACGATGTTCCGACTAAGTAAACAAAAGAAGAGTTAACTTGGCGTTGCCATTGCACGACTCGCTCATTAGGGACTTTCATGAAGTGCGATGTAACTGAATTCAATCATTGTTGGCTGCATCCGAAATGCACTCGAAGCACGCTTTGCAACGACTTTCGAGGGATATGGCTGCTCTGCGCCAGCAGTGGAATCGACATGTGATGCGCGATTAGACCATCAGCCTGAATTGTTAGAATCGTATTATAACTCACTGTCGGAATCAACAATTCATTTTGTCGACACACTGCTAAATGTGATGTTGTCACAACAACGTCCACGCACAGCGACGGTCAATGACACTCACAATTTGAACCTCTCTATCTCATAGTACATTCCTTCGAATGAATCATACAACCAATGCTTCAGGATTTAAAGCCTGAAACAAATTTTTGACAGAATTGATTGATTTTCAAAAGCAGTTTTATTTAAATTTTTTACTAAAAATTAAATTTTAAATTTTTTAAAAAATATTTTAAAATAATTAATTTCATCAAAATAATTTTTTAATTTGTCACTTTAAATAATATGTGCAATTATAAAGTTTCAATAATTACAATTAAAAATTTTTTAAAATGTGAAATGAGCGTGTCGAGTTGTATCGAGAAACAGACTTTTGTCGAGAAATCGTGTCGACACAACTCGACACAAAACACTGTGTCGTGTCGGACCGTGTCTGCAGACACAGTCGACACAGTCGTGTGTTGTACACCCCTACCATCAGGCTTTCCGAGAAAGGCGCAATAAGCCAATAAACAAATGACCTCGCTGTGCTGTGTGCCAATGGTCAGTAGAACTGATAATCGTCGACTGACAATGATAACTAGCGCCACTAATTGATGTTGTAAGTGATTAGATTAGATTGTAAGTGATTACTAATCACTGATTAGTATGTGTGCCGTCAATAGAAATGAGTTGTCAGTGACTTGCCACTATGAATGTTCCAAGGATGCGTTCAATATTGCCAGTCTACTAGCTAATGCGCAATGACTAGCAGTGCAATTAGGTGAAACAAATATACCACTCAGTGCTTTCTAGTTTGTTGGCGAATGAACAAATAGATTGAAACAGATGCGCCTTGGCCATTGAGCGGGCTGACCGAATACAAAGCATCAGCATGTGTTGAGGGTCAATTGAAACAACAAGCAAATGGTTTAGGCAATAAGAATTGCCTTCCAAAACATTCGTGAAGATCCATAAAGTAGTAACAAACTTGTCGACTACAGACTATGTTGTCAGTGTTGCCATATGGCGCGACTGTGTTCGAGTGACTCGAGTCGATCGGCTGTTCGCCTGTTGCGGTCGTTTGTCAGTTGTGCAATTTAAAATATTTATACCATTCACAAAACAATTAGTGGCACAGTGCACTTACAATAAATAAAACAACTTTCGCACTGAATGATCATTTATATTTTGTTACCTTTATCTCGTTGCTAAGTGCTTGATTTTGAGCGTGTACAAGACAATGGCCGATGATCGATCACAGTGGCCATTTATATGTGCTCCGAACTGGATGTCGATGTTGCAACTCTGGCTGTGAGAAGGCAAAGTCAATCTTTGGCAATCCCGACTTTTTGCTAAACTGATAGACCATCTTCGCTGTGGCCGTCATCATAGTGTTCGTGCTGTTGATAGGTGCTTTGGCTATATTCTTGTTGATCATTCGAATCGTTGCAAGAAGCAAAACATCAACTCAACCAAAATTGACGCCACTTCGACTAAAAGCACCAGTGGAATTAGTGGCAAAGATAAATTGACAAAAAAGGGCAAGTCAAGCAAGAGCATCACGTCGAACAGCAAAACAAGCTAGCGCTACGGACCAGATTTGAAAGTGGTCAAACAGAAGTAAATTGTGCATTGTGCACATCTTATTTTTTAGGCATCCATTAAAATATCGGTTTTGTTTTGACAAATTGTATTCCATTTGAACAGTTGAGGCTCAAACCTACCTAAACACTCACATTCATTTACAAATTGATTGCCATTTAGAAACACGCCGCAAGACAAACCCATTAGTTAAACACAACAAACGCTCCACTGAGTTTAGACAATCAAACATTCCAAATTGCGATTCCAAACGTGCCACAATCGTTCCAGACAAAAAGTCAATAATAAAAACAACTTTGCATTGTAAACTTGTAAACTTTCGCTGCAATTCTTTTACATGAAAGTTAACTTTTAATCGGCCCAAATCAATACAGTTGAAGAGCGTTCATTGGCAGACAAAGCAAACATTACGAGACTAGAATTCTAGAATCTAAACTCAACAAAACCTACGGTCATAGGTCAATTCCTCAGGTTAAGTCACGATGAACTAATGTGCAATGACTACAGTGTACTGGACGCAAGTGGAGCAAGCAGTTTTTGTACATCAGTGAAACTATTGCACTTCTACATGGTGCGATTGCATGTTTCTGCGGAGTTTTAAATAAAATTCACAAAAATGTAAATCATAAAGCAGATTTTATTAAACTCAATTTAAAAAGCGTGTATAAATTGTAATATTTATTTATAGCTAGTGAAATAGAATGAACATTGTCCAACAGAGTGGATATAATAATTTGGACTATGTTATATGCATGACTGCATAGTTGCAAGTGTGGAGATTCTTGTGCGGGACCACCATCTAGCATCGACGGTACTCTCCGATAAAGCCACCACACTGGGGACAGAAGTGCTGAACGTCCTGTGGGGTGAACACGGAATTAACATGCGATTAGCTAACGATTACAATACTCACCTTCATGTCATCCACGCAGAATGGAATAAAACAACAGCAAAAAACTCCAGCGCTAAAATGAGAAGAGGTTTTGGGGTTAACTAAACAGAGAATACTTGTGAGTACAGCTTACGCTAGGAATAAAGCGATACAGCTGGCCCAGACCATAGTGCCATTGACCAACTCGGTGGTGGTGGACACCTGAAAGTGACACTGGGGACAAGTGGCATTTTGCGAATAAGGACTCGGGATGAATGGCACAACGGCGGGAGCATAGTTGGTCACGACCACCTGAGGGGGAGCAGGGACCCCGGAAGCAACAGCATTCTGAGAGGAAGCCACTTGCTTGCCAGAGGACGGCTTGTTGACTTTCTTTTTGCCTTCTTTCGACATTTTCTATTGAGAGAGAAGATCGAAAGTCGCAGTCGCTCAATTTATACAAATAAGACTGAACTGAATTTACTAATTGAGAAAAAGCGCAAAAGAAAACCTCAATGCGAACTCAAAAATGACTTGACACTATTAGTGTGATAACGAATACTAAAAGTTCGTTGTCTATATATGGAACATATAAAACATTTCACTAGCATGAGTTGATTGTCTCATTTTGGGTTTAAAAAAGACGATTGCTGCAAGGGAAATGTTATTCCGAGATTTGCTAGTAGCCCGAGCTGTACTCAGGACAAAACTAAAGTCTGAACTCGGGCCGTTGATATCTCTTGACTCATAGGTTGACTTTCTGGTTTCGTGATTTGTTTAAAGAGTTGATTGCAGTGGCGATTGTTTAATTTAATAAATTAATCACACCACTGACATAAGAAGAGTTGCATCCCTATCGATTGATAATTAATTTGAACACACACAGACACACACTGAACTAGACTAGTCCCAATTGGACACTCGTAAATCAGTTGCCCTGCAAAATAAAACAATTTTAAAGTGCCACAATACGGCCAAGCCGATTGGACAGACACAGACAATGGTCACCATGGGACAATTTACCGTGCGCTAGCCAAATGGTTTTCATCGCTGTATGACTGCGTGACTTGTGCAAATATGAACTGTGCCACCTTGAGCCCACAAGGTCGGCAGTTAATTATTTCCCCATTCACACTAAATGGCGAACACGGAGCAAGTAAAACTCTTTAAATATAATAAATTTTGTGCAGACTTACTTGTTCAAGAATGTAATTGAAACAGTCAAATTGAGCATAACTGGTGCGGAGAGGACATTGAGCAAAACCCGACTTTAAAAACAGCAAAAAAAATACCACTAAAACTCACATTCTTCATTTGCATTAGATTGCCTTCTTCGTCATAATTTCTAATCACATCATGCCAAGTCGTGGAGATATCTTGAAAGTGGCAGTAGAATTGCTCAAGTCCAGTAAAAAAATACGATATAGTACTTTCAATTACGTTACTTCGATTGGAGCAATGTCAGATTCCATAGCCAAATGGTTGTTAGTGAGATCATTCAGTTAAATTGAAAAAGGCAAACTGACCAATTAGACCTCAGATTATTACCCTGATTGAGGGTTCGGTTGTTATTAGATTTGAAAATTTTGTAGTATAAAAACAACTTCAATGTTACTATGTATTCATGCGAGATAAGAAATCTTGCAGCAAATGATTCAGAGTTTGAATATAGCTTGAGGAAATGTCCAAATGTGTGCGACACAATGAGAACGGCCAAATTGGAAAAGGTGCAAAACAAAACAAATAATTATAATTATAACTTTATCAGCGTTGATTAAACTTGAAGCACTTGTCAAAGCGAAAGTGTTATTTATCAAAGCGATTTGCCACACTGATCGATGATATGTTTGTTGCGCAGCGATTTAAAATATTGAGAACATGGCGTATGACTTTTCCCTTTTGACAATTGTTGGTAATGTTTTCCTTGTGTGGTAATTCACGTAGCTTCCCCAACGATGGCCATCGACCCATTCACCGGGTGGCAGAAGAACTGTCCGTTCTGTTGGCCAATACAATAACCTTGCCAACCACATGAATTGGTCATTGATTAGTATTAGGGAACATTCTTTGGGAACATCATCATCATTTCTGGAAAAGAAATAATAAATAGCATCATATATAAAACGACGAAAGAGAGGTAGATCAAAACAGTAGGCAAAACAGACCTATGGAAATATGTTTATAGAGATTGTCCTTAGTTTGAAAATAAGAGAATAGTGCGAGACATGAAAGCCGTGATCAAATGGATAATAAATAAAAACAAAAGAAGGAAGACAACAAACAACTTTGAACTTTCAAGTAGAGAGAAAAACTCAAACCAAAACAACTACATCAAATTGATCATCAAAAAATAGTTCAACTATTCCGATTTGACATTGTGAGTGATCGTGCGAGTTGAAACGGTCGTTTGGGCACGTGGTGCATTGTTTTGTCGGTGTTTTGCCGCATGTGTCAACTTGTCAAGTTGTTCATTTCCAAACGCACAAATTGCTTCAAAGCGATCGCTTAATTACTTTAGAAGATTGACAATTTCAGCACTTTATCTAGAAACCCTATTGATAAACCAACATTCTCTCCTCCGTCCAAATACAGTAAAATGCTTCATTTCGTTTGTCATTATATCTAAAAGTTAACTTGAACTATTCTGACAATATATTTGATGAATGTCAAAGCACTTCACAACAGGTATGTGTACTCACTAACAAGATTGTAAGATTTAATATATTGTTTAATTGTTGTTTATTGAATTTTTTTATTATACCAAGTAAAACAGGAGATCCTAATAATTATTTTACCAATTATCACTTAGATTACTGCCATTTATGGATACACTGTAAGAGAAAATGTTCGACTTTTGTTTCAATCAACTTCTTTTTTTTTGTTCAATGGCTATACTCGTAAGGAGATACAATGAGGCTTGTGATCTGATGGAGAACAACTTTAACTTGAACTTAGTCTGTATCAAGTGGATGCGATTGACGAGATTATCCGCACAGGACACTCAGGTGGGCTCGCCCGATACAAACAGAGGTCAATAACCAACTCGAGGTAATATAACTGTAAGCCCCTTTATTAAATTCTGATTGTTTTCTTTTGTTTTAGGCAAATGTTCGTCGTAAACGGAAACTTAACTTAAGTTTTCAACATAATTATTGGAACTATCGGACAGAGACGAAGAAGTACAATCCTGCCAAATACAATAAATATTTACATATTTACAAAAATGTCAATTTACAAGAAACGACGAAATGCAAATTATTGTTAGAGTACTCTAATTGATTTAAATTAAGTAATCTGTAACCGTTATCGCTGTCAAAGAATCAGAACAATTCAATTTTATAGCCTCCACCCAACGATTCATCGCTGGCTTTGAATACCTCCTTGTAGTGCTTCGAAGCACTATGATCTTATGATCGACATTAATTGTTTGTGGCCAATTAGCTGTTTATGTTGGCACAAATAACGAGGCCAACGTTTTGAAGTGTAAAAATTAGCGATTGTAAAAGTAAGTCAATATTACAAACAAATTTTCTACTAATCAATAAATGCAAGCAAATGTTCAATTAATAAGTAATCAGCTTAAGCAAAGGAACGAGATCACCGAGACTACAATCTAGCCATAAGTAAAAATAAGTTTGTTGAATTGGTTAAATTTCGATCGATATTTTAGCGTTGCAACAATTATTGCATGTTTTATCGAAATTGACATGTCGAATTTGTGTTTAATATTATTTTTGTCTATAAAATGGCTAATGTGCTCTTTGACTTTGTTTAGTTGCTAGTTAGTTTCTGTTGACTTCAGGCAATATGGCTTACCGTTATATGTGTCCTCGATGTCATTTTCCGCGTGATCTGGTGAGAGGCAAGTATTCTTTTATTGACTTTCCACTGCCCGCTGGTTTGCTTGCTCCAGATGACGACTGGACTAAACGGCTCCAATACGAAGCTCGATTCAAGCAGCGCCAAAGAGAAGACGAGCTCAATTTGTTCTACTGCTGCCAACGGTGCCACTTTCCATACGACGTGCTACCGCCTGACTATCGAGGATTGCGACTGCTCATTCCAGTGCTCGACATCAGTCACAGCTGGATTGTTGAACCGTTACCTGAGCGCTCTCAAGATCCTGCTTCTCATCTGGCTTACAGTTTGTCCTATTATGGACCGGAACAGGACTGCAATGGAGGGCAAGCAGAGTTTGAGGACGAATCTGATCAACCAAAAAGTGGGGGAAGATTTGCCGCAGCATCTGCATTCCGTAATCCAGCGAATGGCCCATATTGTCAGGGTACTTTCACAAGTCAAATGTATCGACCCAATCCGATCCATCAACAGGGACCATGGGTTCAGAGTCAAGTTCCATATGGAAACTATGGACAATGTGGAACTTATGCTGCTTATCAGCAGCCTCAAGCTACCTACCACTCGTATAGTGCTTTTCGGCAGAGAAGCATGGAAAATGCAAGCACCCAAACTGAACCGATCTATCGTTCACAAAGCACTCAAACCCGATCATATGTTGTCCCGCATACATTCGGCACCGCCTCTGCCCGTACTGGTTCTCGCATCTTCGAACCGTCATCTGGAAAATATCAATTCTAAAATGCCTCACCGCAAGTGTCAATTTATTACACCACAGACATTTTCTTGCTTTCTTCATTTGCAGTAAACAAACTAATTGCCTTAATTAAAATGTCTTAATTTTGCATTATGCAGTATTACTTGTTCTTACATGAAAAGATTAAGATTATCAAACAATTTGAAGCATTGAGCCATTCAGCAATTTTTTTCAATGACCAAATTCTCTTTTCCAACAATGACTTGTTTCGGAGGCATAAATGACTCGGTCAATACAGGCCAATAGTGTTATTTGTTGCTCTCAAATCGAATCGACTTTGTCTAGTTCCTTCCTTGCTTCTCGCCTGCCTCTCACTTGCCTATGGCCGAGTCGTCTACAAGCTCGAAGCAATCACCGATGACCCGTTTCTTTCAGGTGCCCGGACAGTGCTTCAAAACCAAAGAGGACGTCATCAAGGCCAGGCCTTTGGCTACACGTTGGCAAATAAGCTGGACGAAGGCGGCTTTGGCACTGTGTTCATTGCCGATGACAATCGCAAGAAGATCAAAGTGGTCTGCAAGTGGATGGACCTTGGCGCCGCTAACGCAAACGACTCTCGCATGGCTGACACTCGGAACGAGCTGATGGTGCTGGAACAGGTGCGCCATCCCTACGTGATCAAGGTGCGGTGTCACTTTATTGTGCAGCAGAACGACAACAACAACATGTACATCTTCATCAGGGTTGTTAGTCGCGAATAGGAAACTTTATACATAGCTTTCGCCAATAGAGGTACCTCTCAGCAAGTAGTACAGTACAAAGAAGGGCATAGCTGCGGTGAGAGGAGAGTCAGGAGAGAAAGCACTGCTCAAAGCTATGTATAAATTTTCCTATTCGCGACTAACAACCCTGATCTTCATGGAGCTGGCCGACGGTGGCAACCTGCAGGGTTACTTTGTGAAGCGAGGTGTGCCCAATGAAGTGGAATGTGCCAAGTACTTTGCCCAAGTGGTGTGTGGCATTGCGCACATGCACTGCCTCGGCATTGCCCATCGCGATATCAAGATGCAGAACGTGTTGCTGGTGGCCAATGCACGCTCCATCACTGGCGATTATCTGTTGCGAGTGTCAGATTTTGGCCTGAGCAAGCAAGTCAAGGTGGAGAAGGACAAGCGAACAGTGGAAATGAGCGAGTCTATTTGTGGCACTCCGCTCTACATGGCGCTTGAGTTGATGCAGAAGAAGCTGTACAACGCCTTCTCGGTGGACGTTTGGGCACTGGGCATGACCCTTTACGAGATGCTCTCACTGGAACTGCCCTTCGACTTTGACAAGCCCGACGAGGAAGTGCTGCAGGACATTATGGCACAGAAGTGGAACTGGTCCAGCAAGATTAAAGACTCTCCTCCCTCTGGCCAGCTGGATAACTTAATGAAGGGCATGCTCAATCCTGATGCTGGCAAGCGACTTCGTCTGGTGAAGGTGCTGGCACACGAGTGGGTAGCCAATGACTATAAAGCGGCCCACGACTTGTCCGATCAGATCAAAGCTGAAGAAGCGGCACAAGCAAATAGTCATGCAAGGCCACAAGCCAAAGTGTCGCCTGAACAGCCAACTGAGCAACCAAAGCAGTAAACCAAACACTCACTTACTGCACATAAACAATTAAATGCAATTTCAGCATTGACGAGACAACGTTTAATTTACTGCAAGTTGTTGGCCTTATCCAAAGCAAAACAGTTTGGTTAGTTTGCTCATTTCTTTCGTAGCAAACATTTTGCTTCAAAAATGAATAGTTTGCCAAATGAATGAAAAGCGAAATCACTGCTGGCAAATGCAACTTCCATTTGTACATTTTGTACTTTGGTGTTGTCTCTGTCAAAGTGGCTTTGCGCGGTCGACAGAAATGTTGAGTTCGGCCAAATGAGAACTAACATGAAAGTGTATTTCTATTCGAACCCAAATCATTTCAACATTTCTTTCTGCAATAAAATGTCATTTTCTAGTGCACTTCACAACGCTTTGGCTGATGCTTTTACACCTCCTGTAAGATGGTGCGTTGCTCAACAGTTTTTTTGAACAGATTGGCTTGTGGCTTAATTGTGACAGAATTGGATTGTCTGTCAAAGGAATGATACAACTCATTCGATTCAACAAGTTGTCATTCAACCACACTGTTGGTTTCAAGGTCATAGTAGAGGGCCTCGAAAAGGAACAAAATAAGTAAATATCTTTTGTTGTTTCACTTTATTGAATGTAATTTATAGATATCGATGATCTATTAATGGAAGATCATTCGGGGATTTGTTTGATTGACCGTGGTGAATGAAGGGCAGTTGTTTGGCCAAGTTCGGGTGAGTGGCTCGAGACGATCTCGTTCGATACTCGATACGACAGCTGGTACGAGAGATAGTATGCGGTGGAGGGGTCCTGGTGTGACAAAATGTTCACCACTTGTCTATGTTGAACGAATGTTTCGATTAGAATGGTCTAGAAAGGGAGGCACTATTAGTACTCACCGAGACATAGGCGGTATTGTGTCCTTGGTCAGTAGATTGTTTCGTGTCGAGTGTAGATTGGTGGACTCAGATGCGTCAAAGAGTATCTCGAGGTAACAGTCCACGTGTCGATTCTCGACGAGCATCACCAGGCCGGACCAGTTGTCTAGCAAACTGTAACTAACCACAGCGTCTTCGTGTTGTTTCTTGCTTCCTCTGGCAGTGGTTATCTCGATGATCGTGTCCCCGATGATGGTCGCCGCTGGACAGAGACAATTGATCGTAACGAATCGTGAACTAAACAGTGACAACAGAAATCGAGGCCGAAGTGGTTGGCCCGTTTTGGTTGCTGCACTGTTGCTTGTTGAGTTCCAGTGATTGAACGCGTGCAGTGCCACCAGATACACGCCTTTGTCCAGCATGACATCGCAGCCAACGAATTCACGAATCTTGTAGCCACTCAAATCGACCAAATCGCCGGCAATGTTTCGCTGAAGGTCCTTTAACTGAAAGACGGCCACACAGATGGGCAGCAGAGGCGTCTTGTAAAGTGACACCGACCGGCGACTCTCCTGAAAGAGGCTAAACTCGAGTTCTGTGCCTGCTTCCTCGACGTGCACCTCGAAGACGCTCATGTAGCGGGTGTCAATACACGAATTTGGAAAATAGCCTTCAAAGCGGTACTCGTGCCAGCTGTCGCGTAGTTTGCAAATGTCCACCTTTTCAAAGTAGCGTTGAAAGTCCGAGAAAGCAATCCAAAAGATGCCCTCCGATGACTTGTTTGGCTGCAGTTGTTCACGTAATTCGGTTGTCCAGAGTGCACTTTCGTCCGACCAGTCGCCATTCCATGTCTGTCGTCCCCAAGGATTGCGCAATTGGATCAGTCGAATGTCTGCGCCCACACTGGTCACTGCGGTGATTGAGTAGGCGTGATTTATGAGGAGGCCTCGCTGTTGGTACTCTTCCGCGGGGACTTGTGACTCGAGGCTGCAACCAGCGCCCATCAAGAATCCTGCAGTGTGGTAGCTCAAAAGAAGTGTCCAAATATAGTCTGGCTCGAGCATCGTTTCTTGGTCCCTCAAATCTAGTTGCGGTTGTATGTTGTTGGTGCTGTCTTGTGTTGGCAAACAGACTGGGGCTTGTGTTCGAATGGAACGGCACGGATAGCCAGTGAGTGCAGAAAGACCTTCGGTGGTTTGGCCAGATACCAACGACTCGTAACAACCGTACATTCGGGCCATTGCTTTTTCTATGATGGGCACAAACAGTTGTTTTCGTTTGGACCACGAGTACACCAGCAGTCGTTTACTTGTGCACGGAAATTGATCGTCTAGTATGACCGAAGTGAGCTTTCCATCTCGATACAGTCGAACTCGATAAATGCCAAATGGATTGAGAGCTTTAGTGGCGAGCACCCGGTCCAACAAGGCGGGCTTCTCCACCAGTACAGCCAGTGCGGACAGGAGCCAACAGTTGCCGAGAATGCCTTGTGTAATGTCACTCACAACTGGATCACGGACCACACACCACGGCAGTGCTGCCCATTCGGGTTGTCGCATTTCTTTGGGCCGTAGCCAGTGGACTCGAATCAGTTGCTCGGGCTTGACCAGTCGTAGAGCGTAGTACACTGATCGATAGCCAGTGGGAAAGCTCGTGTCCACAATCCACCGAACAGAGGCACCGGCAGAGGCTGAGACCAGTGATAATTAAAGATTCATTATGTGGCCAGCAAAGGTGAACTGACAACAATGCATCGCCGAATGTGTCACTGGCGAGATTAGGGCGATCGTCTAGACTCTAGACTCTAGAGTCTAGAGACAGTCTTCACTTGCTACAGCCGAAGGCAGAGATGAAATTAGCAAATTGGCAATAGATGCGATGTTTCGACGGCCAACCAATGCCTCCAAAACTCAAAATTCACTAGAGGCTCCAGCATCGAACATGACCAGAGATGTTCTCTGAGAGAAAGCAGAGATGGACAGTCGGCGAGTGACCAATTGATGACAGAGACAAAGAGAGTCCAGTTTAAACGTAATCGTCCCCAAGTCGGAAAGAAGCAATGACGAGTGCCAATGAATGATAGGGCGACAGACACGAGTTGTGTGTGTGTCACACGGCACACCACTGTGTTGCCCTTGTTGGCGCCAATCGGCAGTGGTGCAATGTTAATTTTTAAGTCGATCAAATTGAGCTAAATTCAAATGACAATCAATTGGAGCATCCGAAACAAAATTAGCAAGTTTAATTTTGTTCCTCGATGTCACAATCGCACAGCATCACATGTCTGGTGCGCTATCTCTATTCGTAATCGAATGGCAATGTTAGCCAGGCCATGCAGGTCAAGTACATGTCTGTCATTTTGGTGGGCTCGATCATTGGTCAATGATTGTGTGCTCACAAACCACGGCCACTCCTCAAGTGAAGTGTCACACCTACGAGATCACAATCTTCTACTTATTGGTCAATTCACTGCTGGCAAATCTCAAATTGGCATTCATTGATTTAACACTTCGCCCACCAGACAAACTCACAATCGACAATGTCACATGTGTACACACACACATTGAACTGAACAGTGAGAATGTGAACTGTAAACATGTATGAATGGGCTTGTATGCCAAAACAGCAACAAAAAATGCTGATCTAGAGAATCGACTAATTGCTTTACAACAATTGCAGGCAACCTTACAAACTTGGGCAATTCTGAAATGCAAATTCTATTCTAATTTAGGCAAACCTCGAAAGAATTCAAAACTTCACAGACTCGCCACCGAGAGAATGATATGAGAGTGAACAAATGCACACATCGATACAGGATATAACTAAGTGCTAGATGGCCATGGCTTGTGGCACTGCAAATGGACCAATGGCTCAATACGTCGAGTTCATTGTCATCAGTGAAGCGACCACAATAGACGTGCAATCAGTACACATATTGGGAGGACATTCCAACAATGTAGGGCAAATAGAGAAAAGGAGACAGACACACAAACCTGAGATGGTCAGGCGTCCAATGATATCGGCCGGGGAAGATGAAGACGATGATCCATCTGTGCGTGAAATACAAATTATAAAATGTAAATAATATTAATAATAATATTCAAATGTATCAACACGATTAAAGCAATTCAATTATGAAGAATCAGGATTCAATTGAGACCAATAAGCACAATACATAAGCGGTCACAGCCAACCACAGTGCACCAGTCATGTACCCCATGTACAGTGTTCCCATATTAGATATGTGTAAGCTCTCATGAGGTTTTTCTTGTCTATTTTTTATCGTAAAAACCGAATCTGAAATCAGTTTGGGCGTAGCGTTGTGAAATCGCGAGTAATCTGATGAAAACCGAGATAAGGTTACGAGCTAGTTACGTATAACTTTATTTCACTTATTTTCTTATGCTATCAACTTAAATCTTATTCTAGTTTATTTAGTAGTCATATTTTGTCAATATAAATCAGAAAAATCAGTTAGATAATACTTAGAACTAAAGATAACAGCAAAAAGCCAAGAATATTGATTTAAAGTTGTACAGGAAAGACAACATTTTAGGCGCAAATCCAACATATCCAAATGCTTCGAAAAAAACTCGCGATTTCACAGCGCTACGTCCAAACTAACTTCAGAATCGGTTTCTATGATGAAAAATAGATCAGAAAAAGTTTATGAGAGCTTGCACATATCTAATATGGGAACACTGTACATGACGTGTCAATCAGCATAATTCGGCATTAAACTAGGTCTGTTGTGTTCGGTCGAATTTGCATAGAAAAGCGCAAATTCCCGTAAAGCGAGCCAATCTCAGCCAGTCGCACTTGTCAGACCTTATCACATTAGCCAAGTCACAATGGAATATCACTCTCCAGTCGACACATTGCCTCCATCCCAGAGAATGGACTCAATCTATTAGTGTGACATCGAAGGCAACATGCTGCAGCTAGCGCCATTGCCAGTCTGACTACACCAAGTCTACCACCCCGTGCCAACAATTTGGCATCTGCTCACTGACAGAACAATATAAAGGAAACAAATGCCTCAAGGCGGTGAGATGGACTCTCATAATATCAGTCAAAGCACATTAGCAACACTAATGCTGGAGATAGCACACTGATTGGTGTGCTTATGGCCAGTGAATCAAAGTGCCGTAATGCACTTAACTTCCGAGACATAACTCTGACGACACTGAAAGGATTCGTTGACAGGACTGACCCCATAGTAAGGAATGAGTACCGAGTTGTGTGTGTATGTGTGCACATGTGCTGGCAGGCAATAATTAGCAAATGTATATAGACTGAGAGTGCACTCATGAGTACGATCTTACAGGGTCGATCTGCATCGCGCACAAATAAACGAGCAGAGCATTGGAGAGCAGTGTGGGACAGATCCGAATTAGACGATGACAAATCAAGACTCCAACAGTTGAGAGAGAATTCGGTAGTGAGCTGTATAATGAGTAGACACAACCTCGGCAGTGAGGACAACCCAACCAAAAGAGTTAAGTCTGAACTGAACATGAATGGCTGCAAGTGTACATTGGATGCTCTCGTATCCGATGGCCAACAAGGCATTATTAACAAAGCTAAAAATATATGATGAGACGGATACACTCACGGACACGGACTCCGACTTAACTGACCACAATAAATCAATAACAGTAGAAGCTGGTCCAGTGAACAATGCCCTTTCATGTCCATTGCAGACAATTGATCGATTCGCCCGGTCACCAACTATAGTGAAGTGTATGATTCATTCTTCCAGTATTAGTGCAGTAGATGCCGCCGCAGGTTTGAATGTCTGTGGATGGTCCGAGAATTGGTCGTCTAATGCATTTTATTGCGCTAATTTGCTTAATCGAAAAGGGTCAAAATGCACTTTAAATGATAAACCGCAATTTAATTAAAAGGACCAAGTGCAGAGCAAACTGGGCAAGAACATGTGTTCGTATGGCAGATCACCATTCAGACACACACACATTCAGGCAGGTAGTTCTAGAGTTGGTCAGAGTGGAGGGAGAGCAGCTCACCTTCAACAACTCGACACAACCGAGTCTGTCAATTAATCAATCGATATTAATAATAAACAATACAAATTAAATTTAAATTGTCTTTGGCATGACAGTGACAGCCACACGAATTGTCTGTGAGGGGCACAGAAAGAGAACAAGACAACGATGCTGCCTGTGTCATTGTGCTGGAAGTGATATATTCGCAACAGCACACAACAGGCATAAATGCATTCATTTTTCGCAACCTTTGAGCGAATCCAATAATTTCATAGAGAGTGGATACAGCCCGGCACATTAATAGGCGAGAGAATGATCGCCCCAGAATTAATAAGACCGAATTATCCGCTCGCAATAAGTGGCCATTGGCGATGGGCAACGGTGTGTGTACGCCGTACGGCGAGTGAAGAGCGCGCAGACTAGATTGAGCAACCACACCAACCGAAATGTATTTTGTCTACAATGTCATTGAGAATGGCAATAAATAACCGAAATAAAATAAATGAAAAAGAAATGCAATAAAATGTCACACAACAGATAATCAAATTTGGTGCCTTACAAAAAAAGCTAATAAATTATTACCAACTCAGTACGAGCCACAAAATTAATTGAAAATGTACGAAAGTGAACGATCGCGCCACTCTCACACCGATACAGTGGATCACGTAATTCAGCAGTGAAGCGCGGCTAGCTTCTTCCCAATGGACACGTCCGATCTATTCTTTTGCAGTGTTTCCACATTGAAGATTGTGTTCGACTTAACGATTCATTACGGGCTGCTGCTGAACTGAAGTACTGAATGGACAACGATCAGCCAGTTGTGGAGTATTATGGTGAGGTACTGGTAATAGTATTACTAATATTAGTCTAATAGCATAGGAAATAATTAAAAAATTAATTTATCACACCGAATGGAGGCAAATAAATGACAATGTAAACATCGTGTATGACAAAGTGAGATGAGAGCAATTCAGTGCCTGTGTTCCACTGCAGTGTTGATTAGTTTGTGAGTTCGTTCAGTGCAATATTAGAGTGATACTGTGCCAGTGTGATCACCGACGACCTTGCCTTAAATTAATTGCAACACAAGCACTAATGACTAATCACTAGTAAGTGTGGTTTGTGCACACAATCGAAGTGAATCTCAATTGGCAATGCCATTTGGCATGCATCTCGAGACAATGCAAGTACGAAACAAGAAGCGATTATAAATTGCAAATTGAATTGCTCCCAACAGTATACATACGTATGCATTGTGTGGCCTGTGTGTGTGAGGCAAGCAATAGATTCGAGCCAGGAAAGGAGTATCATTAATCATAGACTAAATCATTAACGAAGCCAATTCCGCAATGTCAGCAGGGATAGGGAAGATAGGGAAGCAACACCTAGTTCATGCTAGCTATAGCATGACTCGAGACCGACAGAGCCGAGATGATGAGTCGAGTGGCAGACTGACACTCGGGCTCGGTAACTGACAGTTAGAACAATCGCTGCCGAACGGAACATAACCCTGACACTGAGCCTATAATTGCATTGAGTTCGCCAGAGGAGTCACTCACAAGGGCTAATGATACACGCAAACTGCCGACAAACAATACCTAGCAATTTGCAATAATTAAGACATTCTCTATTACGATCGCTACTAAAGTAATAATTCACTGATGAACATTCTCGATTAATTACGTTCGCGAGTAATTCGGAATCATCCACCAAGACATCTGGAGAACTTTTTATTTATAGAAATTATCTTAGCACTAGAATGCAAACCGAAATTAATAAATAAAGATATTGTAAAACTTTATTGAACGATAATTTAATTTTAATGTTAAACTATCCAATTTATTTTTGAATCCATCTATGTTTGTCGACCATCTCATCGGTTGAAACGTTTGTCCGCGACTGACTCGATTCCAAAGGGCTGTTTGGCAGTCATTTGGGTAATTTGTCATTGACGTGGGCACAAATTAGCACTGCAAAGCAATGCACTCACTGTCCTTAGCGGCATGTGATTTAGATGCAATGGAAGTGGTAATTAATTTGCATACAACAGACCGACAAGGTATATATTTATTGATTTTCATTAATGAGTTACTTGAGTTATCAAGACTAACGCAAATTGAAGGCAATCATTTATGTCAACAACAAACTAATTATTACTTGCCACTAAATAAACAGATTCTTAGTGGCACAAGCAAACCATCTACATAAATAACAATAACAATTAGTTGCCAAACAAAATAAGCACAACACAACAGTCGAGTTGAGTTTGGAGCAAATTGCAAATTGCAAATTCACACGAACCAGATAAACCACATATGAGAGAGTGGTGGAATGCTCGCTCTTATATGACTTACGGAAAGCCCTGAAAGACAACTATAGACTCACTGGCAAAGACTTCAACAAGGTGATGACATCAGCTTTCAAAGACAAAGACAACGCTAAATTACTGCAACAATTACTGGTAGAAATTCATGGCCGAATCACTGAATGGGAGGCGAACCAAAACTGACTGTTATAGCACAGAAATGACATTACAACACACTGCTATAATCTTGTAATAGCGGTAAATTATATGATTTCAATAAAAAAAACATATGAGCAGACTTGGAGCACTGAGAAGAGTAATATTACAGACAATGATACCTTTCGGTGTGTCTACTATAGCTCACATAAAAATGATCAATAATGCATCACACATGCCCTCCCGGGCATGTAGGCCAATGAATAAACAAAAGAGACGGGCACAGAAAACACATTGACAAAATGGTTTACTTGTGAACGGGAAGAAAAAAAGGGTACAGAGTGAGATGGTCGATCGATAACTGCTGGCGAAAGGTTCACACCAATTGGCGAATGAATTTGGCAAAGCGACAGTTATAAATAAGTGCCTTGTTTGCAACTGGTCTCTTTCCGCGTTATCCACAAATTGACTATTCAGCACAGATCAAAGTGTTTCGTCGTCTATGTACTCGGCAAGCAAAAGTCAAATCAAATTATCGTCATCCTTGGCTTCCCAATGCGCAGTGTTGCGCGGCATTCAGATTCATGGCAGTTTTATGCTCCAGTGGAATCGTCAAAGGTCGACTTGGCCTTCTATTTTTCTGTCATTGGAATTTCGCTACTTGTCACTCAAATGGCGCATTTCTCAATTGCTCAATTGAGTTCAGTTCAAGTCCTGATTTTAAGCATTGCCCGGCAATTGCAAATTGCAATTGCATTTAAATGTACACTTTTCAATTATGCATATTTTGCAATTGAGCATCGAGACCACTTTCCTTGGACACACTGTTTGAAACTCAATGCCGATTTGCCATTGGCAAACCATTGAATAAGCAAAATTGACCGGTGCAGTCAATTATGCCATTTGAAGCCCAAATGAGATTGCCATTCTTTTCATCGTCGCCATCATTTGTATCGCTGTCGTTGGTGAAAATCGAACCCAATTGTCAGAGCAATAGTACTATGCCAACGTTGTGACCAGTTCAACTGTGGACTGCTGATCGTCAGCCATGTCAAGAGAAAATAATTCACAAAGAAAACTGCAATGTACTTAAGAGAGCAATCACCACTCATATACGACCGAGGCACAAAAGTAATGATAATTGATAGACATTTGTACCAATTGTGGTGCATATTCGAATAGGGAAGGCTCAATGTCAACTAGCAAGTGACTATACAAATTTCGCCAATACAACGATCATGCACAAATCGATGAGTAACATAATTATTATAATACCATGTCTGTTGTGCCCAAATGGTCAATTAGAATGTCTTTCTATTCGAATATTTCTTTCTTTCGCGTTTCAGTGGAAGTTTGCACAAACACAATAGAACTCTCCAAAGTAGTATTTAACCAGTGCCTCTCCTCAGTGCCAGAGTTGTCAGTGATCCTCCGAGTGACTTGTTTACTACAGTTTTTTTTGGCTACAGTTCTCAAGCAAGAAACCAACGATGCCGTACGCCACTCGGAAAATGCTCGAGTTTATGAAGGAGAAAGGTCTGAGCAGCTCCAAGGACGACTCCGCAAGTGGATCGGGTTCTGCTGTCCTGTCAGCCGCTTCTGGTGCCTCCAATGCTGGTCCCAAGAAGAAGATTCGAGAGCTGCCGAGTTCGGTGGACCCTGTCGATGAGGACGAATCGCCTGGCCAAAGCAAGACGTCGGTCAAACCTGTCAGTGCAAGTGGCTCAAAGAAGACCAGTTCTACCCAAGGTAAATCGAAAAAGTCTGCAAGTGCCAAGTCCGTTGACAAAACAAAGTCAACCTCGACCAAGGCGACGTCTTCTTCCAACACCAAGTCAAGCAAGTCCGTTGACAAGTCCGCTAGTAAGGCCAAATCGAGCTCGTCTAAGAAGAAGCCTTCTTCTGTGGCCAGTACCAAGTCTTCCTCGAACAAGAAAGCCAAAGTTAAGGTGATCCAGGCAACCGAGATGGCGCTGAAACCGGTGGATGTGGAAGGCATGGAAAAGTGCCAGGACATGACCTACGACGAGAAGAAGGTCAAATTCGTGCAAGGTCTACTCAGGTCAAACGTAAAGCGAGTCAAGTCGTGTGTGGGCGCCGATCCGATCAAGGAAAAGGAGAACGTCTTTAGCAAGTACAAGATCGACAACAAGAAGCCGGTGGCCAAGCCGCACTCAGCCAAGGCACTGTTTGAGAGCACTCACAAGGACTTTCCCTCCGACTGTCTCGTTGTGTGCAAACAGTACGACATCAAGGAGTCAGGCTTAAACCCCAAAACGTCGACCTATCTCAAGATCTTGCGTCACATTGGCAAAGCGCACCAAAACATTATCCCAACCTGGGACATCATCGTCAAGGGCGACACCATTTACGTTTTCCAGGAGTTGGCTCCGTATGGCAACGCACAGGACTACACCACCAAGAAAGGTGCACTCAACGAGGCTGAGACTCAGTTTGTGGCCAGACAAATTCGGCTCGCATTGGACTTCCTCGGTGACATGGGCATCTCTCACCGTGCCATTCGACCCTCTCATGTGCTGATCACTCACTCGGACATGCGTGCCAAGTTGACTGGCTTCCAATCGGCCATCATCTACTATGACGACGAGCGCGATGACATTAACTTTCAATCGTGCATCCCAGTGGCAAAGAAGGGCAAGTCTCAGGATTACCAAGCACCCGAAGTGTATGGCAATCCCGCCAAGGAGCAGTTCGACCCAATTCCCGCGGATGTTTGGTCATTTGGCGCCACACTGTACTATCTGCTGAGCAAGAAGTATCCATACGACACCGAGAAAGACAGTCCCAAGGTTGGCGACGAAATCCAAAAGAACGTCCTCACCCTGAAGGTGGCCAAGAACGCGATCAGTGCCATCGGTCACATGTTGACCATTGAGTCCACTAAGCGACTTTCAGTGGACAAACTCAAGGAGCATCCATGGCTCAAGGAGAAGTAGAATGCGCCAACTATATTAAAAGCATTCCATTCAAATTGGTTTGTCTATTTGCTCATGTTGCACTACAAATTGCAATGTCAGTTTTATTAATGTGCGATTTATGCGATTAACAGTTTTTCAACTTTTCGAGCCATTTGGAATGTCCACGTACGTTCGATAATGTGTCCAACAAATTAGTGTTTATCGTGTCGGCACATAAGCAATCTAAACTTGTTCTATCGTTGACCACGCAATTGCCACAAACAAAATGAGCACAAGTTCGAGCTTGAGAAATGTCTCACAATTCGATGCTCATGTGTCGACAATGAAAGGAAATTAAAGGGAAAAGTTCAATTCAAAATTCGAGTTGTTTCACTCGTTCGATTATCTTATTTTCGTTTTGGTGCAATATTTAAACAGTTGCTCGCGGCAGTCTCCATTGAATTTGCCTCCTTTCATCTCTTACCTTTAAATCCTCTACTCTATTCTCCCATCATGAGTGACCCGGGCAATGTGGCTCATCAAGACAAGGCAAAGGACACTGGAAAGACCACTCCTCCACCTCCTGATGGCAAAAGCAGCACCGTCTCCTATCAAACATGTCGAGAAGCAGCCACAGGCCAAGCATTCCCATCTCCGACCACTGGCCAAACTGAACCTCGAAGGGGACGAAAAGTGTATGATCGGAAAATCGATTGCAGATTCTTCTCTGGTGAGCAACTTTATTCCGAAGGGCAAGTTGGCATTCCAGCCAGTGAACGCACCAGCCGATGGAACTCTCCTTATCCCGGGCTCCTCGACGCTTTTGAGTGATAATCCCTACCTAATCCGACCTGCTCAAGAGTCCTCAAAGGCCCCACACGAGCACAAGAAAGTGGAAACCAAAGGCAACAGCGATACAAATCTGAAGAAGCCGCGTTCGGTGGACGTTCCAGACTATCCCAGCCCGAACCGAGCTACAGAGTCCTCGAAGGCAAACTTCACTGGCCAGTTTGAACCAATCTTGGGAAAGTTCGTTTCTGAGCCAGCCTCGCACGACCACAAAGTGAAAGTGGAAGCCAAAGGAAGCGATCCGAAGCAGAAAAAGTCTCGTTCGGTCGACAACGGTAGCAAGGAAAAGATTGTTCCGAAAAAGTCCCCGGTTGAAGCACACAAGCAAGAAAGTGGAAGCAAAGGCAAGGCTAGAGGAAACGAGCACAAGAAGAAGCCTCGTTCAGCTGATGTCATCGAGCCTGTAGACAAGTTGAGCCCCAAAAAGAAAAGTGCTGATAATAGAAAGTCCAACAAGAATCAGCATGGCTCTACAAAGGAGATTGAGCAAGTGTCGCCTCCGGTTGTTGGCAAGAAGACCACAGACTCGAAGACCAACAACAAGGGCTCACAAACCAAAGTGGCTCACACTAAAACTGGTGATCACAAGTCCAACGAGAAGGTGATTGTCAAGACAATTGCTCCTGGTGAGCACCCAGGCAAGAGCAAGACCAAGTCCGATGTCAAGGCCAAACCAAAGAGTGCAGACAAGTAAACTAGTGGCCGCCAATGGCACCAAAGCCTCAATGGCACTCTCTTCAAATGTCTATTTGACACATATTTATTATTAAAATCAACTTCAGTTTAAGTGTTGTTTGTTTTATTTCTTGTGTTTGCGTTGCGTTGCGTGACTATGTTTGCAATGTGAATGTTATTCGGCTCGTAAAAGGTCTTTACAGTGAATTGCCTTCAATGGCCAGACATACACTAACATGTACGGTAGTCTGCTAGGCCAGCTGGGACAAGTGGTTGCTCACTTTGTACAGGTTCACCATTATCGTGCCATCTCTCTTCGTGCTAAGTGTTTTCGCATAATTAATTCAATTCAATACAAGTAAACAAATTGGGTAATGTGGCAATTTGTTGAAGATTTGCGGTCAATCAATTTAGTTGGCATTGATGTCAGCGGACTTGGCCGAACATTAAATTTGCTCACTTTGAACGCTAGTGATTCTCGATTGTGTGATCATTGGTCACTTCTCTATTCAGTCTATTTGCAAATTTGCAAAATGGCAACGTTCATTAACGTATGAACATATGCCAATGTTCCCACTCGAAGGATTACTCGCATCAAATGAATTATTGAGCAAACTGTATTGGCATGTTGATGTGGCAATGATGAGTGTCATCTGCCCTCGTGCCTCGCTGCGTGGTGCTACACAGCTTCAACCCAATGCATCTAATGTTTGGTCAAATGTATCATCGCACACTATTAGCTTCAGCAATGAGAACTAAATAAGGCCAAATTGCTTACTAACTATTAATATTCTATTAGTAATAATCTATAGTTAATAGTCTATTATGAATTTAATGCCAACTGCGCCAAACCTAGGCAGGCAGACCGATCTCGATGTGACGCAATTAAGGCAGCCAGGAAGACTATTAGCATATGATATAGATTGCTTCCGCATTGAGGATTGTCTTTGTTTTTTTTCGTTACAATTGTGGTTAATTGTTGTTATACTATCTGTGTGCATTATTAGTGCATTGATGGAAGTGATTACTCGGTTAGACAGACCGACGATAAGTGAATGGACAATGTCTTTGTTCCTGCTCGATATCTCATTAGCACAACCGCTTGTGACCGTTTGCACCAAAGTGCAATAATGCATTGACACATTTGGAATGCTGAGAAGTGACACAGAATCGATCAAGTAAGTCACACAGATGAAATGGTTCAATTGGCCATAGTTGTGAGTTCAATTTAACCAATTACTATTGACTCTAATGGAGTCACACTGTACACTGCATGCATATGCACTCGCCAATGAACATGTGAAATGTTCATTGAACAGTGTTCAATTGTAAATCAAAGCCAATGAAGCCTCGGGACTGGACACAACTAAATGTAGCCACTTTGCATTGCATTGCATCCATCCAACTATTGATTCGGACAGACCGTTAAATGGAAGCATTACTGACTTGGTTTGCTCGGACTCGAGACAATGTTTGCTATTACTCAGGACAGCTGAACGCACTGACAGATTGGACTTTCAAAGTGATTTCGAATGGTCCTGTGCTCAGTGCAGATCGAGTGTGAGTGACTCAATTGGGATATGGTACTACTTTGTACTGAGTGCC
Source organism: Rhizoglyphus robini (assembly GCA_023373905.1). Taxonomy (NCBI): domain Eukaryota; kingdom Metazoa; phylum Arthropoda; class Arachnida; order Sarcoptiformes; family Acaridae; genus Rhizoglyphus; species Rhizoglyphus robini. The sequence continues at coordinate 31,195 of JAKIJQ010000228.1, read as the reverse complement.
ACTGGTAACAGAGACAATGTCACTACAGCTGAACTGGTAGTGGAGCATCGATGGTGTGGAACACTTATCAGCAACAAATAACACAGAGAAATGTCTCTTCATATCCGATCACTGAATATAATTCGCACAGTGTGACCGATCAATTCCTCTCTCTCTCTCGGCTTATTCTTTTTATCGTTCCAAGTTGAGAGGTATGTCCACCAGTTAGTCAAGCACCAAATTAGCGGACACAATATTTGCATTTATAATTACCAATAATTATAATTGGTGAGTTGGTTTAACATTTGTCACAGAGCCAACCGACTATGCCATACGACAACACATCGGTTCAGTGTAATCGGGTTCAATCGAAATGGCACCAAGCGAGCCATACTAGTGATCCAGCAAAAGTAAATTCGTTTGGGTCAAAAGACGAGGAGGCACTGGAATGCTGTGAGCCACAATTAACGATTTGGCTCTTTTGGCTTGTTGCGGTGTCCATACTTGCTGCTGGCATAAATAACGACACATAATTTCAATGAACAATCAATCGTGTGAGCGATCAATTAGCACTGAACAGAACAAGATAAACAAACAAAACATTTCGACCAATGATCGGTGAGTGCAATGAAGTGCTGTGAAGACTGAAAAGCGAAGGCGTGACTAAATTAGTACCTTTGTTTAGAAACCATAAAGGAAAAGAGAATTATACTGAATCACAGACCCTAATGGCATTATCATTAGAGTCGTCATCAGCATCTCCATAATCGAGACAATAAGCGTCCCGTACAAATGATGCACCGCCGATGGATTTGAGCACTAGTGCACTTGCCATAAATAGCAACAAAGTGAGCCAATCGGACCGAGACATAGTGCACTACAGACGATATTAGCTTATCAAACCAATAACAACCACCGAAGCAGTTTGCAGTGCCATTCTTTCACAGCAACGTGCATTCTGAAACTCAATTTGGTCAACATATTCGAGACATTGCCTACAATTGTCTTCACGCAATAAAAATTATTTTTACAATGTGTAAATCATTTCTCAAATGACAAATGTGGACGATTTCAACGATTTGGACTAATAAAGTCCTGGATGCCGTTCACTCAACTACCGCCAAATCGGTCCTGGGTGCACAGTGCACTGTATGGCTTGAATTCAAATAAAACTAAAATATCAAAGATTTGTTTCACAAATTCTGTTTTTAGTTACGTCTCCACCATTGAGACACATGAGGTGTTTGTCACAGGCGTAATCTGAAACAAATTCATGAGATCTCACTTAGACGCAATATTGATTGACATTTATAAAGTGATGTTCATTAAATGGTACAAATTTATACAAATTTAAAGTGAATGGTTGTGACAATTACAAGGTGTAAGACTATTGATAGTGACAATAAAATGAATATATATTAATTATATTGTGAAATTATATTAGTTACAATATTGTGCAATCACATGTTTGCGCAAGTGTACAAAACTATCCAAGTTGCGAGAAATGCCATCACGAACAAGTTGATTGTCATTTTGGACGGTGAATTGGACAAGATTGGGAAAGATAGTTGACAGAACTAGACATAATAGGTCTCCGGTAAATTGATGAACAGCATTTCGAAATTCAAATCGAGTAATTGTAAGAGATTGGACCGAATTCAGTGTTGACAGGCTGGCTTGACAAGCTCGAATTGTGGGAAAATCAATGGTGAGCCAGTGAATTGATAGTTGACGAAGGTGGGACAGTCAGCCAAGGTAAGAAATCAAGTCAGCGTCCAAAATCTATAAATCAAATAGTAAATCAACAATTCAATCAATCAAGGCACTTACCTGTCTGTCCGCAAAATGTATGTCCAACATCTTGAGTGCAACAAAATTCGTGCAAATAAATGACAAAACTTCCTTGTTTTGTGGAAACGATTCTCAGATGAGTGAGACCTTTCACTAGTGCAGCATTGAGTTGAAGCACTGGAGTGATATCGCTGAGTGGAACCCACACATTCAAGTGCAAACTGGTGCAATTGGTTCCGAGACGAGGCAATACTTTCGCCACATTGACCATAGAGAAAAAACAGTGATGCAATCGGACAAAAGTAGTCTGCTTGATCAAATCAATAGTCGGAAAAATCGAATCGCTTGAGGGCGGTCAAGTTGTCGATGGTGTCCGACAAGGCAACACGATGAGGTCCGGTAAGGTAGTAAGATGATGGTAAGAGTAGAGTCACAATTGATGATGACCAGTGCTTGAGTAAAAAGAGAAGATTTTTTGCATTGCCACTGGTGCGGTCGACAGATGCATCGAGCACCAGATTTTCCACTCGAGGGAATCGAGGGAATAAAAAAAGAATCGGTGGACAGTGAAACAGTTTGACTATATTTCTTTGGTTTCACATCGAAAAGAGCACAGTTCGTGCTAAAATCCACCAGGCCATTGAATCGTTCAGATACAAAAGAAACAGAGCCTAGTCCATTATTGGGCAAGATCACAATCGATCTGTTCTCTCGACAAATGTCCTCAATGACAACCAACCATCGTTTGCAGACAGCTCGGATCGCAATCAACTTTTGCACCTCCAGATTGGCCAAAAGTGTTCGCAACATTTCGTTGGGTAGCGAGTTGATTTGCTTCTGCTCAAAAGTCTGCACGAGTTCACTTTGCATTTTGAAGCGAGTTTGAGATGATTTGAGTGGCGAAAGTCGAAACAATACAAAAACGACTCAAAATGTTCCCAGCCAGATGACAATGATATTTGTGTGTGTGTGTGTGTCTATGTGAGTTAGTGCGCACTGCTCAGCTGACAGCTTGCATGTGAAAACAACAAACAATCAGCTGATTTATTCCCCAGGCTCCATTGGAGCTTCCATTCATTTAATCAAGGTCATTTAAGCACTCAATGGATAGTTTAATTTGTATGAGTTTTTTCAATCAACATCATCCGAGTCATACCAGTCTAACAATCTCTGGCCATTTTCATGAAGTACCTACTGTTTGGAGGTAATCGGTAAAAGGTATGTAAATCATTATAGCGATTGTCTTCATTTTTATTTATTTCTTCAATCTCCAGGAATGGCCAAATTACCTACTTTATTACCTGCGACATCGATGGCCATCATCTGCGTCAGTCAGTCACTTTAAAGCAATTGTGGCAATGTGACTTTACGGTGGCTCATTTCACGCAAGTCAGTCAGTCTTTATACGACAAACACAAATGTTGAGATTTATTTATGTCCGCTTTTGCTTTTGCTTCTCTTTTCAGACTCACTTGTTATGCGATGAATCCGTGTGGTGAACCTTTTCCTTGCATTCGCCCTCAAGATGAACACTAGTGGCCATTTAGTATGTTTATCTACTCTACACGGCCATCCAATCACTTTCTCCCTTATGCTTCACTTTTATATCATTTGCATCACAAGGTTAGTTGACAATAATTCTAATAAGCTATATTCTCTAAAACTACATTTTACCTCAACTCTTCTCTTCACGTACCTATTCGGAATTGGTAGTTAATTTGCTGACCACTAATTAATACCTGTCTGGAAATGCATTTTCCATATTCCGAGATTGACTATGTCAGTGAACATCTCATTAAGTTAGAGATGCCATAAATTGTCATGATCAAAGCTTAGGTATAACTCACTAATTTGTTTTTCAATAGAAACGATGTGCTAGTGGACACATCTAGCTAGACTAGCTTAATTGCATTTTCTATTTCTCTCTTTCGCCCTATTTCACAATTCAAAGTCAGAGTATCGCCAGGTGCTCATTTCGCGATCGACAGACAGACTCGCAACATTTTGCTTGATGTGTGGCGACACTTTCAAGTATAAACTCGCCAAATTGCTTTGTTTGTCGAGTTCTCTTTTCACACGTTTGTTCATAAGGCAAGCTCGTTTGTCTCCACGGCAGAAGGCGTGCAATAGTCGATTCGATCGACCCGCCTGTGCTCTCGGCGATCTCGATTTCGATTGCTCTCGCTTTGTTGGCTTGATTGGCGCAATAGTGCTATCTACAGATAATCGAAACGGCAACAAGCCTGCAATAACGTGCCAACATTTCATTGCTGTTTAGGAAGACTATTTTTAGAGTAATCTGGCCACAAGTAATCATTGATCTTTGCAGTTTGCACCAATTGGTCGGCAATTAATATGTGCACACTGATCTCATTAGATTGATTAGGTCTTCTCAAATAGGTTTATTCGTCTGTTGACACTATTGTGAGATATATATCTTATAAGATGGCAGGTCAATCACACCTTACATAGCATTGGAGAGGAATGCCACAGGAAGGACCTGCCAGTGTGGCATGTGGTATATATTTGCTTTGCCACCAATCTTGGCTAATCGATATGCTGAATTAGCAGAAACAATCAATAGGCAAAGTCTTTGCCAAAGATGATCTAACTAGCAGTGAGTCAATGCCAGTGACCGCACTCGGCAGTATAAATGATTAATACTCGGAGCCAACCTTTACCTGGCGTAATTTTATGGCCATCGGTGGCCCAAACAAGTGCGCCTTGGCCAAAATCTATCTCATGCCAGACTCACACAATGGAACGAATGACCAGCCTGCACTTTTGATTATGTTTTGTTTTCCCATGTTTTCTCTTAGCAAGAAACGTTCCGTAGGTTAGCCATTACTCCATTGGAAATATTAAGTTAGTTATATATTAGGCGCAATTAATTCCGCTTTTGAACATGTTGTGGGTAGTGATCCACCAATTCGACAGAACACCTAGCTGACTCTTCCAGTACAGCCCTTCATAATTATGGTTCTGCTAATAGAATTATTACTTCGTCTTTGGGTATTTTTAACTTTTACTTGACTCAAGTGCGGTATCAATTTGAGATGGCAATGCAAATGAAGTGACAATTAATCGAGACGTGCATGTCGAATTAATGTTGTTGTCGAGGTGTCATGCTGGTCGAGGTCAATTAGCGCTCGCACTGCATTAATGGTAATGAAAGCTATTAATGCAATGCATTGAAACTCACACAACAGTCTCTTGTCCACGATCACTGGCGATCACACTTGAACATCTTTTTCGTGGTCACGAGACAATTGCTTCTCGGCTTAGGCGCACATCTTCACTCTTTGAATGCGTCCACATGTTGTGGATTGGTGCATGAAGCTAGTTCGGCCAGCATCACGATTCGGTGACCGATCGCCTCTGTGATCGCTCTTGTGTCCATCTAATTAGAAATATTCGAACGCCATAGCCCAATCAGATGTGACCATCGGCGGAAACGAGCAAATATTTGCCTATCTTTTCATTATTGCGGTAATTACCGAGACATTTTTCATTTACCGATACTGCCTTTTCGCACTATCAAATCACTGCTCAATGCATTAATGATTAATGCGGTGATCTGCTATTTAGAAGTGTTCGCCACTGGGAGAATGGCCTGTTAGAGGCGATTGCACCAAACACTCGACGAATTGAGACAATTTCAATGAAAACGAGAACGATCCGATTCGAGTGCCCGACCGACTCTGCCATTAACTGTAATTCTATTTTAATAACTAATATACCAAACCTGGTATAATAATACAGGCACTTTGTTTCGCGGCTGTCAACTTGTGACAAGCAGTGTCCGGCAAGGTGTCAATATGTATTTGTGTTGAGTTGTCTCTTCAATTCTGATCAACAATAACAAAGTTTTCACTGAACTAATGTCTCGTTGTTTCACAGTTAACGCCTGATTGGTCTCGCCCTGTTTTATCGAATCCACGTGATCGACCGCGACAAGTCAAACACAGCAAACTCGGACATCATGTGAACACAATTTGCTAAAATGATAATTTTCCAAACGAAAAGACTGTCTAATCCACTCTACTTTTGCATTTGAATCAAAATTTTCTGAACTCGATTCATATTTAGTGCCACTAATAGTGGCCATACTCATGTCCATCGTATACATGTCAATACTCCTCATCGCAAAAGATGACCACTCAGATAACAAAGAAGGCAACCCAGAAAAAAGGTTGAATTCTAACTAGGAGATTTTTTCTACCCACTTAAAGTGAATGGACGCTTACATCTTTGCCGGTTTATTCGATTGTTGTAAGTACAAAAGAAGCAACGGGTCGATTTGATTTTTTCTGTATTAGTGCGCTTATTACACAAACAAGCAAATTAGAGTTGCTTGCTACTAATCGAGATCTATGTCTAGACAAATTTACCAAAGAGGAAACAAGAACTCAACTCATTAATTCGCCCAATCGAAGGCTTTCTGATCAATAATTTTATATGGTTTATAAACCACTCGATTACTACAATGGCATTCGTGCATTTAAAATTCAAATCTAACCATCGGTAAGGGAAATAGCAATAATTGTACGTTGTAATGGTGTCGTTTCATTTCTCTTCACAGTATCACGGCTCACGTGCCAGTTCAGTCACGATGATGAGCATTTCGAATGAAAGACTCCGACCACCAAAAGACCTCGTCTTCACCAAAGAAGTGTACAATGCGAGAGTGTCCCGGAGAGTACCAAATTAACGGTGAGTTGTTGTGAACTGTGGAACAGTGCAAATTCTGTTTGTGAATAGGACTAATTGAAATGTCGTTAGCGGGAGAAAAGTTCATAATGGCCACTCATCCATTGACTATTTGTTTGGCCGGTGGTCTCATCAATCAGAGTATCTATTTATTGCAAGTTAGCACATTAGCTCGCATCTACATTGATCGAATCTGTTGTCACAGTCGCTGTATTATCTTGTCTTACTATCATAGTGAGAAAATGACTCCCTTGATTTACTGTATTATGATTGACAGACTTGATTGGCATTAATCGATCATTAATTATTCAATAGTTCAATAGACAAGTTGACTCGACTCGGGGCAAATGTACATTGCGATTTGTTATTTGTCCTTTATAGATGCCAATTGAGGCTTATACTCCCAATACGTAACTATAGTATATATAAGTATACTTTCCAGTAAGAATGTTGTGTTCGCTATGGAAATCTGCCAAAGCGACATTTTCCACAGATTGAGTGATGATTCGATTGGTGTCGGCTCGGTCCGGTGATCGCTCTTTCATCATTGATCTTTCATGAATCATCAAGCTATCGTCCGACTGTTGAACCGATCTAGCCAATTAGGCTTTAATATTAGCTAATTGTTACCTTGGCGAAGTCTGCTGAGCAAAACTCACAGCTGTCAACAAGCACTGTGAGACCCAATTTAATTTGTCCGCACCGAGACTCACTTTCCATTTAATATACTATTTGGTATTTGGTATTTAATACATTGTACGTTCTTTATTTGGCACCTCTTGGTGCGGAGTCAATATGACCAAGTAACCAACAAGTGAATGAGAGCAGGGCTTGCGGAAGCAACAGGTCAATTTGCAGTATTGCACCGTTAGCATGCCACTGGACAAGTCATCCAGTCCAATTAGGCAATACACATTATCGCATTTGATCTCTTGACGTCAGTACTGGTGTGTGATGTCAGATCACTGATGAGGCCAGCACTGCTCGAGTTTTCAGTGGGCTCATGTCCCCAATATAGTCGTAATCGCATTTCGTTGTCCATTACGTTTCACTTGGATACAAATTAATTTGTGTGCTTACCGCGATATGCTCTGGGTGATCTAATACCACATTGTGATGGTACATTTGCATATTGCCTGCCGCACTGACCATCGTTCACTGCATGTGCATGCATTACATTCTGATTGATTGTCAGAGCAATGATAAAGCAATGACACAAATGATAGATTGAGATAATCGCCCTATTTGAGCTTCTCTTTTCTGAAATTGGCAATGTCTGCCAAGTGCGATTGCCTTGCAATGTCACCATTGTTGACCCATTGAAAGGAATCGTGGTACAGTGCAGTGCATTGATTGCATGTATTTCAATGAGACTCGTGTCTCAAGATGGATCACTCTCTTTGTTTTATTGTGCTTTGGAGATGTCTCCCCACATTGACAATGCTACATCCAGTACATGGCAGTATATTCTTCGAGCAGTATTGCACATGTGTTCGCATCCTTCTACATCTATCAAAGTGTGCTTCTGACCCAGTGGTGACCATTGCTGCACAATGGCGCTTCTCTTTGGGCCATCTCTCTAGTGAGCCCTTTGTGCTCTGATTTTTCCAGTTGCTATGCCATCCAGTGCAAGTAACAATTTGTTCATTGTACGGAAGACATTGAGCCACCTGTATAATTAGACTTGCCAATGTCTGCAAAGTATGTGCTCAGCTCTATCACTTGTTGACACATTTCTCGCCATCACATTATTGCTAGATTGACCAATAAGATTGGTAATAGAGTGGTCCAGTGAGACAAGTAAATGCTCGAGTGGATGTGTTCGTCACCGATGTGGTAAGTAAAATTGCATCCCAAAATTAATCACAACCTCAACTATCAATCGACCAATTTTGGCAAATATCCATTTGGCATAATCTTTCTTCTCGGATATTTATCAATCGTTATCGATAGTTTAATATTTCAATAAATTCAGGACGATTTTGCATTGTATTCAGCACGTAAGTGACCCTCTATGCAACATCACCTTTTCACCTTTTCATTTTCACCAGATCACAAGTCAGTATTCACACTTGCACTGCCCGTCTTACCTCCAGACGAACTAAATTTGTCTAGTCACTTGTATGGACTTGTTTGTTGGTTACTTCGCTTACATAATTGATAATCGATGTCACTTTGAATTGTTCACCGAAATGCTTCTTCTCAAGCATGTTCCTCGAGATCTGTTTGGCCAACTGTCTCAATGGCTCACTGATGGCCAGTTTGGCTGTGTGCATCGCATTGCGATCACCGTGCTCACGTTTCCATTCACTTTGCGCAACCATTTCCTAATTGACAGTATGCACTGATGTCGTTGCATTATATTTTTACGGTTGATCTGTTTGGCTCAGTATTGATTTTGGTCTCAAATACCGATTAGCTAATGTGAATTCGATTGGACAGTGAGTTAAGCCCGGTGGTTCACTCGTATTGATTGGCTTGGTGATCGTTGCACTCCGTGGTCCACTAATCACCAATCACGATGGCAATAATTTAGTGCGCTCTGTCCAGTCAATAAAGTTGCTCTTTGATTGCACTGGCTGGTCTTGTGCAAATATTTCTCTTTCGTTAGGTAAGAGATTAATAAAATTAAAATTATATTTATTTTACTTGGCGATGTTTTGGTGTGTGGCTGAGGTCGATTGCTCACATATTGGTGGCCGGATGTCCCAAGTTGGCGATTGTTTGCTTGTTGTTGGCTTTTGCCATTGAAATTGCCATTGTGGGTGCAAGTGAATTTAAATTTTAAATGTATTATTCAAGTAAGTACGGCTCTGTAATTCGCACTGATTTCCAATGGCAAACATATTTAATGGAAAATTAATTAACTCACATAGTCTCATTCTAGACTGGCACCCCTCGATATATGGGCAACATCTCCATTTTTTGGTGGTCTTATCGGTCAATTTGGAGACATTGGTCTCCAAATTTTTCCCTGACTCTCAGAATGGCCACTAAAAAGAGTGAAAACTGATTTACACGTTTATGGTTTCAAGCCAACTCGTTCTCACCTGAGACTCATTATCAACTTGTGAGCGGTTGTGGGTACAAATGAATGCAATGGAATGGCTATGCTGCGATAAGGTTACTTTAAGTAATTACTTTAAGGAAAGGCTAATTACTTTTGTTTATCTGCTTTAGTTATGAGTTTGGACCGAACTAACTGAAGTCAGTGGCCACTGGCCAGTGCCATTCCTTAGCACAACTTACTTTTGTATTTGCCACTTTCTTCTGATTTTCTCCGAGATGATGTTAGGCCGGTTTCATTGAGTAATTATTATTGCTCGATCATCGGACAAGTAGGTTCATTGTGTTTCGGGCTGAGTGCTTCAGATGTAGCCAAATGTAAAATGCCGAAAGCACTCTTGAATGCCTTCAATGTGTTATCACTGCCTGACTGGCTGAATGACTGACTGATCTTGTTTGGCCGATAATTGATGAATAGAACCATTCTTGGCAGAGATCTTTTCCTAATTTGGCCTGTCACTGACAGTGTCCGTCGAGCTGTAATTCATTACTGCATGCTTTACTGTTGCTTTATCCACTCGCAGTTGGCTCGGTTTGCTTTATTGTTGGGACACTTCAATCCACAAGGTAAAAGAGTGTGAAGCAGGACCCATTCTCAGTTATCGTTTGTTTTAGCTTGGCTTGTATTGCAAGCAACCAATTTGCAGAGAGACATTAACAATCGCCTTAATCAAAACAGCCCAAATGAACTGTGTTTACATGTGGAGGACAAGTTTAAAGTGCACTAAACGTGTGTTGGGGTTCACTCAAATGTAGTCAATTTGAACAGTAATTGTTGGCATGTGCCGTGAAGGTGAACTTGTTTGTTGCCATCTCCCACTGATCCATTTGCCAATAATTGATGGTTTGTGCCATTACAATTGATGGAACACGTCCGCCTTGGCTAATTACTTGACTCCAGACTCGGGTCGAGTTGATGTCCCGAATGGGCTTTTTCCATTGGCGTTGGCATAGTGCAAAGCCAGTTTATGGATTAGCGATTGATTGAGAAAGGCACAATTTGTGTGCCACTGGCAGCCATGTCCGAACAGTGAATGGCACTGAGCCCATCAAAGGCCACCCAATTAATCTTGTCTGAATTACCGAGACAGAGTTTCTTTAGATTTCTCTTTATCTGCTCAATCGAGATTTTCCTTCAATCAACATCGCTACTATTTGAATTTTACTTTAATGTTGTAAATTTCGTTTGGTTTGCACTTTTCAGTGTCACTGTCTGCTCAGTTGCCTCCATTAATTTGCCATCTTCACAATGGAAATTATCAAACTGTACATGCAACTCACTCTAGTTCACTTTACTTCACAGTTGTGATCACATAGCATGGCAATTGGCCATTCCAATTGACATTGCTCTCACTTCTTACTACATTTGTTAGATATTATTATGATGCACAATTAATTAATAGATTGATTGATCATTTAAATGTGCTCTCTGTTTGTTTTGGCGATAGGCAAACTTATTCGTATGCACTCAAATCATCTGCTCTGTCAATGTTCGTTTTGGTTTTATTGGCTCGGTTAGTTAAATGAAGCCTCTTTTTAATTGTGTCTTTATTGCCGCTCGAATATCCGATATCGGTACGAGAGTGGCACATGACCTTGGTGCACTAAACGAGCAGTCGAGCGTTACCGCAATAATAACCGACTCTCATTGGCCCGCATCAGCACTGACTGGCATTTCGAGAAGTGTGCTTGTTTGTCCAAGTTATCGCTTGATTGCTGTCTTTACTGTGTGTGATTTATAACACAAATGTTAAACCAATTAATGAACTTTGATTTTGTCCATAGTTTATGTTGCTTGACATTGCAATGTGTGGTGGTGTGCAGCAGTCACATTGGGGACTGTTCCAATTGAGCTTGTGGAATTTTAGTTGAAACTTGCCATTATGATGATGATGACTGGACTGCTGGTGACACAGCAGATTGCTTCACAGAATGGATTGATCTAAAGTGGCATTCCAATTGTCGCCAGTCTAATATATTATAATAGCCTGTGCGCTGGCCATTGCCGAATGGATGTGCACGAGTGATGGCATATAGGCAGTGCAACTTGAGCTAGCCAACCACTACAACACATCAATACTCAAGCATTTCAGTCTGTTCGCTGAAGACTTTGGTGGCACACTGGTACACACCAGACCACAGGCCACTTGAACCCATTACCTCGACAATATATTTTGCCTGTGGAAGTGTGCTTATGCAGTGTGCGGCCTGTTTACTCCCTTCAAATTGATTGAATTTATTCGTGTACAAAGAACTTTGTCTTCTCTGTCTCGTGACTAATTGGGTTCCGCCGAATTTGCAAGAAGCAATGCAACTTATGGCACTTGCTGGTGTTTGACTTGATTTCTTTGCATTTATGCATTTTTGCACCCATGGGCACTTCTTCTTTATTTGTGTTCAGTCGAATTTAATTATGCACACAAACTGACTAGGTGGGCCAACAAGCGAAGCTTCACTTTAGGAATCGATTACGAATGTGCAGTACAGTGGAAAGTTGTAAGGCAATTGGTCAATGTATTCTTTTGATTGCATTCGATGGTAATCAACGATCTAAGATAATTCTCCAAGGAGAACTCACTGTCGACACCATTGCATGCTCATTCCACTCGAACGCATATTTGCTTAGTTCTGCACACACGCACATGGCACATTCTCATTTAGAGAGTTAGTCAACTCGGAATGGAATGTCTCTCAGATCTTTCCTTTAGCCATTTACATCTTATTGTCCTATGTTCTTTTCGTCGATCGACACAAGCAAGCGTGTTCTTCAACTTATCGACGAATCTTGTCAATATAGATTGAAATGTAATGCAGAACATTGATAAGTTTGGTTGTAAGTGTAAGTGTAAGTGTTGGTTTTAAGTGGGGTTGCGTTCTGTGTGTTATAGCAATGAATGATTGCCATTCCATTTGGTCGGCCAATTCACACAATGGTCTGTGGCGATAACTTGAGTATCTTGTTTGGTTTGCATTTGCCAGTGTCAAATAGTTGTGTGCACTTGATCGTAATTGATGAAATTAATTTCTTCGAGGTGTGAATGCTGAAAATTGCTCGTTTAGTCTTCTCATCTGTCAATGGAAATGCGATTATTTCGACCCGAACGGAAGAGAGGGCAGTGTCGAGTGTCTCGATTCGACACTCGTACAGTGCCTCGCAAAACTGCACCACAAAGAGAGAAGTGTACAGAGTGGTGGCTAATGTGAGAATAGATTGTGCAAACGATCATACACAGCAGGCCGAATGTCATAACCATGGCTGCTGTTACGAATCAGTGCACTGCATCGTACTGCTCTCATCCGGATTCAAAGACGATGCCTTATTCACAGCACTTTTTCGCTGGTTCTAGTTTAGTAGCTAATCAATTCACGCCAAATGGCTGTCAACACTTTTCGAGCAGTGAACATTCGGTGTCTCACGCAGTGCAGTGCACGATGAGATGACAATTTCCGTAAACTTTTTGGCTGTCTGATCTGCGGAGACTGCAGAGTCTGCAGTGCAGACTGCTAGTAGCATCATAATAATGTGCGAATTATCGAGCTCAAACTCATTAGATATAGAAAATAAATTTGCGCCATTAAAGAAGTGTTTGTTTGAGGTGTAACTGCAACGCACTCGCCAGCAGCAAACCAAACAAGCAAAACATGTTCAGTTCAACCAGAGCGAGTGGAAATGCTAGTCACAGGTTCACAGACTAATTCACAGTAAAGGTGGACAGGCCACCAGTCAGTTGGGTAAATTAACAATTTAATTTTTCTTTTGCACCTTACGATGCTAAGGAGAATTCTCCACTAGGCAGACAAGTGACACTATGACATATGCGTGCAGCACTTGACTCGCTCGACAGGTGCATGCGAAAAGCGATAAGGTCGAGTTTGCCGCTAAGGTGAGGCAATTGCCAATCAGTGACCACGATGTGAACAACACATGCCATGAGTCATGGGCCATGACCGTCTCTATGGAATGCAGTCCCATTATGGTAATACTTGCATGCAAGCATCATCACAAACAACACCGACCATGTACCATTTTTCCACCACCATGCATGTGATCGAGTCATTTTCCCATCTTCTAGTAGATGTGTGACGAGTCATGTCTGCATCGAGTCAGACATTAGCATAACAGTCTTTATCAAATCTAATAAGCGGCATGCATGGCAGTCGAGTTAGTGAGTGCAATTCAAAGGAAGGGCAAAGTATCTTCCCAGTGGATCAAGTTAGGCCATGTTGGCGATTGGCCCACCAGATTGACCACTCGCCTCAATGCGACATTATAAAGTGAAGGCAAACAAACGGGTTCGGGCAGACAATGAGGAAATGGCAATTGTTGAGTAGCACAACCAGCCTAGGCGGACTAGACGAGTCAACAGTTCCATGAGATAAGTGACTCTCTCGGGTCAGCGGTGGATCAAGCGATTGGACATAACTGCTCGTACTAATTGTGACCACCGATGGCTTAGTTAATAGAGAAGCAACCAGCGGTAATTATAATTACGTATTCGTTCTGTCCGTGTCACTCGCCACACAAACAAAGCAAATATTTGTCCCTGCCAAAGTCTAACTGAAGAACAACGCAAACAAGTCTGAAACAAAGTGATCGAAAAAGCTTGTAAAACAGTGTAAACTTTGCTTCCAATCCAAATTAAATAATCGCGCAATCAACCAACAATTCATGTCGACTGTCAAAGGTATTGGTAGCGATGAAAATCGCACCGAGCGAATGAATGAGTTATTAAATTTATAAATCACTCATAATGATTGGGGTGCACTGATTGACTACCATGATCGGAATTGGCCAAGTGGCCAACAAAACTGTCAATACCTTAATGTCTCATTCATTGACCTTGCAGTGGCACTGCAGGATCAACTGAAGATAAATGATTTTTGATCGGTAAAATTGAGTTGAGTTTGTTGGAGATAAGGTCGGCAGTGAAAACTAGCTTGGGAATTAATGTGACACACAGACAAAACAGGATCGAGGCTAACAAGTAAATGGAAGGCTCGGTGATGAGCAATGCAGGTCTTTTGTTCGAGTCACGCCAATTTGGTGTATCTGGCCGTTCCGTGTGCATGGTCGTGCAAACGCCTTGTGAAACGATACGTGCCAATCGATCCTTTGTGCTAATGCACTCACTCGGCTGTATGATTCCAAATGGGTAGACTGAGACAACATTCCATATGACAATAGATCGCCACTAGGAACAGACTAGCCGTGTGTCGAACGTAGTTGAGAGGCAATTGAGGCGAAGTCTGTTGGATGAGAACACATGCATGCACTTCAAATCACCATTAAATTGTCAACCGAGAATGCTCCCGTTGGGTCTAATCTGATTCAAATGGTGCTAATTTCCTAATCCAAGAATAAATTAAAATAACATCAATTAAAATTATCTCACCGTTATCGTCGTCGGTTTGCTTGGACAACCGCAATTTTACGCGTGATAGGCAACCACAACACTCAATAAAACGATAAAAAAAATTTGTTTTATTAGCGACGACCTATGCAATCGTGGAAAATAAGCAATAAGTGAACATTACGGTGGCAGGTTTGCTCCACTGGGGCTCATTTACTCGATTCATTGGACAGTTTGGCTTGTTATAACATTTGGAGAAGGTTACTGCAGTACTAGTCTGCTTATGTGCGTGTTAATGAAGGTGGCTAACTCATCTACCAACAATCGACATGGATGGATGTGCCAATGTGCAAGTTAAATTCACTCTCGAGTGTTGCCAAAATCATTTAAGCCAAAAAATTAGAGCCATCTGAAGGCAATAGCAATGGGATTTGAGTATTCCAATAACTACAAACACCATCAGACAGTTGTCCAAACAAGCTAACCAAACTGAACGAAAACAAGTGCTGGTGAGCTAAACTCGAACGGCTCAAGTACATTGAAGCATACTGATTGGTTACTGTCCCATGCACTCTTTGTGTTTCTGTTCCGTCTGACCCTCGGCGACTGAATAGCAGTTTTCATTCTGTTTGATTTTATTTTTGATTATCTCTCAGCCAATTTAACTCGACTCAAATGTCTGGTCGTGGCAAAGGAGACAAAGTCTCGTGCTGGTCTCCAGTTTTCCGTTGGTCGAATTCACCGATTGCTCCCCAAGGGCAATCGCAACTACGCCTAACGAGTCGGTGCCGATGCTCCAGTCTAGCTGTTCTCGAATATCTCGCAGCCTAAATGCTCGAGTTGTCCGGTAATGTTGCCTGCGACAACAAGAAGACTCGTTTCATTCTCCATCATCTCCAATTGGCTATCCGAAAAGTCGAGGAATTGAACACATTGCTGTCCGGTGTGACAATCGCCCAAGGTAGTGTCCTGCCCAACATCCAGACAATACTCCTGTCAAAAAAAGATTGTGAAAAGAATTGATTGATTATTCACTTTCGGTTCGTTTCTCTACAAGCGGAACTTTTCAGCAAACTTACAGGCCAAGCTGTTGATGGCAGTGCGAGCAATGCAAATGAAAGTGCAGCCAGACAAACTGACATGTCGATATCCACTGACAAGCAAAATAAAGCGGAAAATTGTGATTAAATAGTTACCAGTTTATTGCTCTTTTGTGACCTTTATTTAGCCACACACACTTTGCAAATTGAATACTGCCGAAAAAATTGACATTTGCAAGACAAGTCTCTGGCTTGTCTCTGACTTGATTTAGTCAAGTGAAGTCATTTGGCAGTAAAGCTATGCAATGAAGCATTCAATTCAACAATCGTTGAATGAACGGCGATGCTATTTGAACGAATTCGCAATAAATCTCAATACCGAACGTAAAGTTTGCAAAATTTAATGTACCAATTGAGACATTGTCAATATGTCCATTGCTTTTTAGTGTCTTTTTGGCGGAGCCAAAGGTGGATCGCGGCTGGTGTCTAGTTGGTCAGGATTGGCTTGGCGAGGAGTTGTCGTATTTTGGTTTGCAGTAGCTGCATTTGTATTTGGAGGCGCCAATTGCACGAAGATAACGTTCTGCTCTGCTTGTGCAACATTTGCAGGTGCTGCAGAACTTGGCACAGTGGTGGCTTGCGATGGGCCATTCGGTTCCCTTTGCGCTGAAGTATTCGGACCACTGGTGCTAGTGCCAGTCAATGGTGGAGTCGCTCCAACCTGATAACTTGAACTTGCCTCTAGTTGAGAAGCTTGGCTTGTGGTAGAACCAACTTTGGCCGGACTTGTAGATTCTGTTGCTCTCGACGAAGAAACACTTTGCCGCGCTTCTGGTGCCGTTTCAGTTTTGCTTGCACTTGCTGTCTTCTTATCTGCCATAGGACTGGTTACTTCACTTGGAATTGCTGGTTTGCGTGGTTGTTGCATAGGAGTGCTTGTCGAAGTTGGCGGTTTGTTTTCAACAATTAGACGCCAATCAATTTCGGGCAAAACTATCTCTGGATTCGGCTTTGCAGTGTTGACCGCAGTCGGCTCGTTGGGTTTTGGAAGAGAAGCCATCGAGGCAGCAGGAATGCCAGGTAACTCTACACTTTTGGGCCGTGACTGAACACTTGGCTCTCGCTTCACAGAGGCATTGATAGTTGGTGGCAGTGCCTGTTCAGATAAGCCTGGTGCATTCGGTGCTGAGGATTGCTTGCCAACCAAAGGAATGTCGATGCTTTTTGGCTTTGGTCTGTTTTGCACCATTTCGGATGGAGTGACCTGCTGGCTTGTTGACTCTTGTTGCACACTGCCAGTCGGACTTGTTGATGACGTGGTGGACGACATCGTGCCCGACGATTGAACTGATGCGAACATTGAATTGGACGATCCACTTGAATGGGGAGTGGTGCGTGTTGGCGCTGGTGCTGCTGCTTTGGTACTTGGTGGATGATCGACTGGTCTGGGTGCTTGCGCTGGCACTGGAAGAGGCACAGGAGTAACGATGATCACTGGCAGTTCTCTTGGTGCACCAGGAACGGCAAGTGGGATTGGCTCTGGTTCTCTTGGTCGAGTGGTCTGAATGTCGTTCACAGGAATGAACGGTGTTGCGTCAGTGTTGGTGCCGATAGTAGTCAAGGTAGTTGGCGTTGTCACTTGTCCGCTTGTACTGATGCCCTCGTTGATTCTGTCCCACACCGAAGCTTTTCTTGGTTTCTTAGCTTTGCTCACGTACGGCTTAGTAGTCAAGCGAGCTTTCCTCTTTCTGACTTTGGCCTTGACGAATAATCTCTTGTTGAAAGTTTTCTTCTTCTTCCACATATTTCTTGTACCTTTGGGACGTCCCTTCTTGCGCGGAGGCTCACCTGCCAATCGTCGTCGTCGCCTTTGGACAGTAGTTTGCTGGTACTTGTGCTTCGCTTTGCCATCTTGTGCAAGTGGAGTGCCAGGAGTAAAGTCCATCCCAATTGGCTAATCAACAAAGGTGACACACTAAAGCAAAATGACATCACTTGCTCGATCTGTGGCTTGATCTTTTATACACTCACCAGTGTGTAATGCTCAATTCGAACGAATAAAAATGAACGAGTGAATGAAAATGTTGCGTAAAATGTTCTTTCACTTAGGATCGATTAATTTTGAAGACAAACACGTAATGGTGGGAAATGATTCTAATTGATCACTTACTTACAGATTATTAATTCAATAACTCAATAAATATTTTCTATTGTCACGTTCCATGTTGTACATCTAATCTGTGCTAATATGTCAGCCATTTATTAACGGTCGATCACTACCCCTTAAGCTGACCTTACATGCTTAACACAGTTGTAAAAGTATCTAAATTAATACCTTTAGGAGACACTTGGACTTTCATATTATCAGTAAGACCAAAATGCGAATTGTGATCACATCGTGTCACACCTAATGGGTCTAATTGTTAACCAATCAATACTACAACCACCGAATAATGGACAATGACATTACAAACACCACTTTGCCATACTTGAATTGTTTGTCTTATAACGTTTATGTGATTGACAATGTTCACATTTTTAAGTTGTTTGCAATTAACTGAATCAATTATGAACTAGTGGTCAATTTGAAAATTTATTGATACATTCAAGACTGTGATGAAGTGCTGCTGGGACGAACTAGTGCACTAATATGACTTTTTCGTGCCAGACCTTTCAGTGATGGCCACTTGGCCTTTTTGGGGTGGTTTTCTTCTTGGTGTTTTTGCATCGCTTTGGTACGTACGTTTAGTGCTTTTGATGCAATCGTTTGTTCGGGCTTGTTTTGATCGATCGATCTATATGTCTAGAACAATATTTGGTCTTCAACTTGGTGTTCTTCGTGTGTTGGCAACACGGCTGCATATTAACTGACATGTGAATCATTGTCACCGAGGTAATTGAATTAGTGCACTTATTAGCATGCTGTCGGTTGGACACTTTCTCGAGTGGTCACCAGTTGTTATTGTTCGAGGCCTCCTTGATGACAACTGTTGATGTGCTAATTATTGAATAAGTCTTGAGAACCAATTCCTTTTCGGGCACAGTGATGCGAACAGAATTAAACTTGAGACTTGGTGATGAGTGAGGCAACAAATGTCTGCTGTCTCTCTGCTATATAGCTATCGGCCGATATACCCTCGCCAATGTCGTCCCATCCTTTGCTCCAGGCAGTGGCACTCGTGATGAGATTCAATACTCGTTTGCCCAACTGACACAGTGGCACAAACAATTGGGACAATCGACCCTCTAATGAGAAATGTGCTGGCCATCAATTGACGCTCATTTCCAATGGATAGATCGCATGGAACTAAAGAAGCTATGCATTCACTGCCGACACTACATTGATCACAATTAATAGCTCCCATTTGTCGAATAATTCCCTTTAGGCAAGTAAAGTAAAGTTTCGTATGTTTGATTGACTTCAAAGTCCCGAACTGTCTTACAGCTAGTGATACCACTAGTGTCACTCTCACACAGTACTACTTCACACATCACAATTCGATCTAACCATTTGATATATCTCTCGTAGTGAGTATTCATTTGATCTAATGGCCACCATTCGAGTATCAACATCTTGTACAATGTACATCCATATTGAAAGAACGAGGCAATACTGAATGTAATAGATTGTGTCTCTCCCTCAGTGTTGTGTTGTCTCCCTCGGTGTATTAAAAATGTCGTTACTGTCTTGTTTGCTGTCACTTGTAATTTAATTCAAAGTTACTAGTATCAGAGCATTACAAGTCTTTACCAAGTCTTTTTGGTATAACCATGTGGGCAAGTGAACATATATACTGTCAGAGGACTAAACTGAAATCAACATTTTATATTTTGCCATTTTCCAAATGGCATGATGTTATTCGAAACAAATTATTAATTAAACTTATCGAATCACCTCAACAATGAAATGGTGCCTCTAAATAAGTCAATACCTAGTGAGCCAGTTTGTGTCATACAGTTTTGTCTCTCAACCTTCCTAACTAGTGCACAACATGAGCAGCAAAAAGTCTGGCAAAGAGGACAAGTCGTCAAAGGCCAAGTCGAATTCCAAGTCAACAGGTGGCAAATCGACCGCCAAGACCTTCTCGGACAAGTATCAGTCAAAGATATATCAGTACGTGCCTGGAGCTACCACCGGCGAAGAGGATTCCTCAATTGTGTCAGCTGTCTCAAGCAAAGCCACTCCCCAGAATCTGAGTGAGCCACTAGTCACTGACTATAACTCAAAATCGACCAATGTCAAGAGCAGGAGCAGTGCGACCGAGGCCATTTCCTGGAGCAATGAAGCGACTGGCAAAACAAGCGGTCCTGCAGGTTCCCAACATGTTTCTACCAGTTACGTGTCTAACTCGTCTCAAGCTCCTGTCCAAAGTTCTACTGGAAAAGTAGTTTCGTGGAGTGGAGTTGAATCAAAGCCGAAATCCAAGCCCAAAGAGGCAAACGACTCGATGGCCACAATCTATGCATCCGGTACATCAAAAGTAAAGTCTCAAAGTTCCGCTGGGAAAGGCACCACTAGTGTGGCTAAATCGAAAGGACAGACAGCTAGCACCGAATATGTATCTAACTCTTCCCAAGCTCCATCGGCAAGTTCTGTCGGCACTGGCATCAATTGGAGCCAAGCCAAAAGCAATGCTGCCAAAGAATCACAGATCACGGCTAACGTCAAGTCTGGTGACGCGGGAAACAAAAGCAAGTCCAACTCATCAAAGTCGAACAACAAGTCTTCCACCAAGTCTGTGACTAATTCGAAGCAAAGCAAGTCTCAGAAATCGAGTGGCAGTAAAAAGTCAACGTCCTCTAGCTCGTCGGGCAGTGCAACCAAGAATTCTGTGAGTCAAACCAGCTCAAATTCAAGCAAATCCAAAAACGGTTCCGCCAAAGGATCAAGCAATCCATCGGGAAGCAGCAAAAGCCAGGGATCGAATGGCGAACCTAACTCGGGCACAGGCGCGAACAAATGATCGGTGGCCCCTGTTTAATTAATTTGTTTATTACTTACACAATAAAGCACAAAACATGATGAACATTACAGAATGATTTATAAATGACCAGTAGATGACACAGTCCAGTCTGGGATTGTACACTCAAAGAGTTGCATGTGCCAATCTCACAATAGTTCGATTAGCAATGTTCTATATTTTCAATATCAACTTGTGCCAACAGGGAGACAAAGCCAAGAAAGGCGCCGTTAGTGCACTCGAGTCTACCTTGGCAATGCCAATCAATTTAGCTAACAATGTGACATGTAGAATGAGTTGGACGTGGTGCTGAATGAGTTCTAGTGAATTAGTCATGACTCACAGTTAGTGCCACTAACTTACTTAGTGACAAAACGACTGTCATTAGTTTGTTTGCTCTTCCGCCCGAGTTAATCAATTGAACATAAAGTAATGATAGGGAATTTATCAATAGTTTCACTTTAAAATTATTTAATGTGCCTGATCAATTCGTAGTGTCGTAAACGTGCACTTTGGTCTCGAATTGATTCCCAATGCTCGATAATGTGATTTATTTGCACATAGCCTCTCTGTAGTGTCGATTTGGAGACGGAAAATTCTATGCAGCTCGCCAGATCGCATTACATAGAAACTTTCACATTTGGCCACAATCTCATTAATAACTGTCATTGGGCTGCTTTTTTATATTGCTCTAGTAGAGCCTCTACGCCAACAGTTCTCGGTGCTGGTGCTCGATGTTCACTCACTTAATTAGTGAATGCGTTGGCTTCATTGCCTTCAATTCTGTTTCTCTCGATTGGGTCGAATGTTCGAGTTTAATTATGAGCTCGTCTGTTCACTTTGTATGTTGTCTTGACCGTATTTGCAACAAGTGCCAGGAGAATGAGACACTTGAGAACATTCAGTTAGTTCACAAAGATCACAATGTTTGTATTTATTCAAAGTTAGAAGTTTATTGCTATTTGACTGGTTTGATTTGCTCGCATTGATTACTACGGGTGACTTATAGGTTTCGGTACTCGCCCATTCAGCTAGGCCTTCTCTACCAACACCATTCTTTGTTGTGTGTGACTCTGTTGAAGCATTCTTCCTCAGTCCTGCACTCCTAAACTTGAGCATTGTTTTGGATTAGCACAAGCACATCAACGCGCACAACTTTGTTTGCACAAGAAGGCAATCAGTTACCATCTCAAAATCAATTTCATCGATGAGCAAACATTGAGCAAGTTTTATCTCATAATTACAATAATCATTCAAAGCAAGCGAAAACGTTCATTGGTTGCATTTTGATGTGCTTTATATGTAACATTTATTTTACATGCAAACTTCAAAGCAGTTTTCTATTTTGTTGTAACAATGTTCGCGTGACATGTCACGGAACAAAGTTGGATCGACCGATGACTGCAATTGCAATTGTGCAATGCACCACAATCGAACATTTCAAAATGGCGTTCGAGCTCACTTTAATTCTAACGAGAGAGTGCAAGTCATTCTTAGTTTGTGCTTGTTAGAGTCGGTAAGACTCTAATTTAGAGTCGAACGCACACTTCTGACGATGTGTCATTTGTGTTAATTCTTTCTTGTGAATACGAAGCCAACTCGAACTTGTCTACATCGATTGTCTATAAATTGAGCCACTTGGTCAGTTGTCTGGCTGTTAGTTGTATTGTGTGTTTGTTAACTTGCTCCACTTCTGTCTTGCCTTCCTCACTCAATGGACCGCTGGAACGAAACCGTTCGTTCAATGTTCGACCTGATCGGAATTACGCCTGGTCAAGCGCCTGCCAAGACCAAGACCCAAGCACCGATCAAGACCCAGACGGCTGGCAAGTCCAAGTCTCAAACAAAGACCAGCAGAAAAAGTTCGGTTGGGAGCAAAAAGAGCAAGTCCCTAATCTCTACTGGCAAGACCTCCCGCGAAAGTCTACAAAGTGGTCACCGTACCGAGCGACAAGTCCGAACTCAGCCACAAGAGACCGTGTTCGCTTCAAAGTTGCTGCCCTCAACCTCCCTCACTGGCGATGTCACCTCAAGTCGCTGGATCAGCGTCAACTCGATGGCCGCCAACCGATATCACTGCGCGGTGTACTTCATCCACTGTGCCCAACACAAGCGAGTGGCCGTCACCAAGCCCTCCAACCAGCAAGCCCTTTGGATGCCGTTCACGGCCATTCCCAACAACCGCTCGTATGAAGACTCTGGTCTGGCTGGATTGCTGATCATCCTGTCGGGCGCCAACATGGACCTGTTCCTGTCACTGAAGGAACACTTGCCCTACACGGAGAAGCACCTGATGGAGTTGTGCGACATTCAACTGGCCCAGGCCCAGAGCATCATCACTCGGCTCACTTGGTATGTGCGACTCGACCAGTCCAAGATGGACAAACCACACGCTCACTTCAAGTGCTGCCAAGACACTGACTCGCTTGTCTGGATCGAGGAGAAGGACATCATCGAACAAAGCGCCGTCCTCGACTACCTCTGGGGAAGTGAACTTTACGGCCACTATCAAGCGATGATCGCCGCTTACAATAACGGAATGACCCCGAACTGCAACGGGTACGAAGAGTACAATCTCGAAATGGCCTTCGAGTACATGCCACGTCATCCGCACACCAACGACGAGCAACATCTCCTCTACACTGCCAACCTGTCCGACAACGACATAGAACGGCTTTATTTGGACTTTCTGGACCACTGCTTTCCGTGCACAAACATGACGATGCACTCGTTCAAGGTGTACATGACAAAGTATGGCATGAAGTATGCCGACGAGCAGTTGGAATCATACTTCCGGGCCTTCAACTACAAGTGCAATATTGGCTCGATCACCTTCCCCGAGCTGTTGCTTGGTCTGGCCTGCATTGACCGAAACTCGACACACAACGGAACCCGATCAAAGTTCGTTGCTCGCTACTATGACGTCAACAAGTGCGGTTACCTGAGCGAACATGAACTGCGAATTATGCTGCAGGACATCCACCAAGGCATCTCAGTAGAAGAGATCGACCAGAAGTTGGCTCAGGTACTGGCTGGACTCGAGACCGAACCCGATCCAAGCAAACCCGGAAAAGTTCGCATTCTACACCGAAAGTTCAACCAGGCTATTGGCAACCACATCATCCGCGGAACATCCAAACTGTGCCGTCATAATCGACCCATCTTTGTCGCCATCACCAGTGCCATCTTTGCCAGGATGAAGCACCAAAATGTAAAGAAAGACCACCAGTACGCGAATGTACTCGAAAAGCCTTATGTTGGCATCTGTCTTGGGTGCAAGGCCAAACGACCGACCCTCGATGAGCATCTGTACAAACTCAGTGCAGATGGATATGTCGTGGATTGCACTAAGCCTCATCAACTCCAGCCGTTGACCAGTGGTTCAAGCGCGACTGTCCAGCCACAAGATCGAAAACGACAGGCCTCAAAAGTAACCAAAAAACAAGGCTCCAAGTCAAGCAAGTCCGTCGAGAAAGTTTCATCGTCGGTGGAGGACATTCAGCCAACCGAATCAGTGGTGTCCATTGGTGGTGCCTTCATCGATAACGAAGAAGCTGTCAAGGTGGCCACCAAAGTGATTCAGTTAGTCCGCAACTTTGAGTCAAACAAAGGAACCACCTCCCGACCAAATGGACTTCTCACCGAAAGCAACCAAGACCGAAAGTCATTTGTGGAGATGTTGGAAGTGCTCGATCGGGCCTTGTATCCCGTACTAAAGCAGACTCGTTGTGTTCAGGTGGCCTCACCCGCATTCATCATCGGAGACATCCATGGCAACCTGTCTGATCTGCTGTCCCTGGAAAGAGCCTTCTGGAAACGGGTCCCCGTCATTGGGCCAAACTTGGTCTTTCTCGGAGACATGGTCGACCGTGGCAAGTGGAGCATCGAATGTGTCGCATACCTCTTGGCCCTCAAAGTGCTCATGCCTAACAAAGTGACTCTCCTCAGAGGAAATCACGAGGTCCGAAGCCTGCAGTGCCGTTACTCCTACCGTGTGGAATGTCTCCAAAAGTATGGCAACGAGTATGGCAGTCACCTGTGGGAGCTCACTAACAAGATCTTTGACCACTTGCCTCTGTGTGCGGTCATCGACGAGGCCATTTACTGCGCCCACGGCGGAATACCTCGAGCGACTATCGATTTACGCGATGTTGCCACACTTCCAGAACAAATCTCGGACCCAGAACACGAGAGCCTAGTGGCATGGGAGATCCTTTGGTCGGACCCGATGGCACAGCACAACTTCTTGGAGGCAGCTCGTATCATGCAGGTGGACTTGGCTCACTGCCAGGGCTATGTACCCAACCAGAAGCGTGGCACCGCTTGGGCGTTCAACGAAGAGGCCACTGACCGATTTCTCGCCACCAATGGCCTAACTCACCTGGTCCGTGCACACGAGGTGCCCACTCAAGGCTTCTTCTTCAACTTTGACAGAAAGTGCACCACCATCTTTTCGTGCTCCCATTACTGCGGCAACAACAACGAGAGCGCTGTCCTTTTGGTCGATCGAGACATCATTCGCGTGGTCCGTGTCGACACGTCCAACAACGCCTCCGCCACTGATTGAGGCACACAATTGCGACACTCAATGTGTCATTCTATTAAATTATACCATTAATGACTTGTTTAATTATTTCTTGATGATGTGCATTTCTCGCTTGCTCAACACAATTGCAATTGGACTTCTATATGTGTTAATATTGATTTTGAATTTGCTTGTTGTCACACAAAACATATCAAATTGCAACTAAATCGATTTATTTAAAAAAATATTTGAACAGTTACATTTCGCATAGAGCCTGTATAATTTGAGCAATTTAATAAGAACAGCCATTATAATGTTCATTTGAATATTGTGCTCAGTGGTGAGTGAATGTGAACTTTACTCAAAAAGGATGACACGCAAAATAACATTGAAAGCCAAAGTGGACAATGTGGGCAGTGGCACTGGTTGGAAAATTTGTTGAGAATAGTGACTTTTCAATGAGTGTTTTCCAGTATTTTGGGTGCACTTATTATCGCTTTATCTCACCTTTGTGGACTGTCCTCAATCGCTATCTGTCACAGTGGATTAGGGGCACCTTTGTGTCATTGATGTCAATTAGACTCCTTCGAGCTAATTAGCCACCGTTTCAATGGATCAATTTGTAGATGTGTCATGTGGCTTTGCTGGCTCGAATATGTTCTCACTGCAGCACTATTTATGGCGCCCATAAAGGCAATCACAATAACGACTGTTAAATCTAATAGGTGAATAATAGCACTCACTGAACCACTTCTTTTCAGTGCAGTATGCAATTGTTGTTTTATATTGACCACTTGAATAGATAAATAATAGCAAATAAAATTTGTACAAATGTCAGTGGGAAAAATGTACTCAAAATACACGAAATGAAACACTTGCGATGTAACGTGTTGTGTTACCGGGCTGGCCAGAACAAACACAAACATCTCATACAATCGAGTGTGGGTTCATTCTCAGTGCCAATGGACTTGTCAGTAGCTTCACCTCTGTTTGCTATCTTTTTAAAGTCCTTTCACAGTATATGCTCCACTTGGCTTGTCACTCGGGCCCACAATGCAATAAGCCAGTCGATTGTAGGCAACACTTTCGCCCAATCACCCTATGGACCGCTCAGTTCGGTTCTGTTCGGTTCGGTTGGTAGGCAAAGGAAAAGTGACAAGTGTGAGTGTTATAAATTAAAATGACTCCACACTGCATCTTTATTGGATCTTTTTCCCTTTCTGACTGTTAATGAATGGTTCTAGTGGGTTCGGCTGGGCATCAAGAGTGACTAACACGAGTGGCACAATTCGCGAATCGCATGCATCCAATAAATACCAACAAGACAATTGATTATATACCCTATAGTGCTGCCACTCACACTTGTCATGCCCGTCATCGGCCAATAATCATTCGAATGTGACTCCATTCTGTACTGGTCTGCATCCAATCCGAGGATAGTCAAATGAGCAAGCTTTATAGTTTGTTTGCTCAGTCCGAATGCAGTTCTCACATAAATTACCGAAAGAAGGAAACCACCGGCGTTAGCAAACAAAAGTCAATCGAGATCAATGGGACCAATAGCTACATGTACGGTACTTTATGCTGTTGTGTAATGTTAATTCATTGTGGCCAACAAATTGGCATTGACATAATCGTCAAATGATTAATCAGTGACTGATGTATCGAAAAGACCAACGAAGGTCATCGACAGTGGCTGTGGCCTGTCCGATGTGAACAGTAAAGCTACAATAGTAGTCATTAGCAGTAGATATTTATAATTGCAGTAACAATACTCTCCGAGTACTGTCTGCTCATTATTGCCGTCACTAAGGTGCATCATTATTGGGCCTTTATGACCCGTCCAATTGGTTCTCAAAAGGACATAACCCGCAAAACAAGACATTACAAGCAACATCTAACTGTTACTTGCTTGACCACAATGGGCTTGTCTGGCTCATGTTCGCTTTGTCCACCCGACGATGTGAATGTCACAGACGCGTGCGTGCTGTCCCAAGAATTGCCACCATCGATTGGAAGTGAACGAACACACTGAACTGACTGAATAAGTCTTTCAGTGTGATTTGACAGGAGCTTTGGTGCACGACCAAAGAGTACAAAGTGAGTTTTGTTCTCTGCAAAGAGATGTCCACAGAGGAAGATGGCAAAAGGAGACTTGCCCAATTGTTAACAAATGTGCCTCGCCAGTGGCATTGTATTGTCTTGGTCGGCTTATTTTCCAGTCTACATAGTGGGCAACACCATCATTGAGCTCCTAGGTGCGGCCCATAGAGCTCTATAAGATGTTGCCAAGTAACTTTTCACTTCTCGTAAGTTCACATTCTGGTTAATGCCAAATCTCAATTTGTCTAATGCTCTCCTTAGTCTCTAGGGGTTCAATCCAGTTGGAACAGTCCTCAACAAAAGTGGCACATGGAGACATGTGCCACTTGTGTCAACAGGGTTCGCAATCCGCGTGTGGCATATTGAACTTCCCAACGTGCCACTGTAGACTCTAGTGCACTTCCGTTCCACCAAGTCCAAGTGATCCTGCAGCTGCGAAATGATCTCAACACGAACCCTGACCTGGTGAAGAAGATGTGTTTCTTCGTGTGCTACAACTCGATATGCTTCATCCGACTTGCGATGCGAACTCGATCGTGTCCATATTTGTTGATTATTTGTTTTTATTTATTTATTTAATTTTCTTTATATGCTAATGCTATTGTTTTTATATACCCGATAAGACCTGTCGAGGATACTCTTAATTGCAAATCGTCAATAAATAGAATCATTTATATTCAAAAGTTTATTACAGCATTACAGCTCTTACATAACACTCGTTAACATACATAACAGTTCGGTGGCCATTGGCCAAGACAAACGATCTACGAGCAATGGTAGCATGCATTTGATATGCCGTTACATATTTTCCCATTACCACAATATGGCCTAACCAACTCGACAAATTTATTATGCTGTTCGGTTGCCGTCGGCGCGTGCTGCATTACAGAACTTGCAACAAATTGACTCGAACAATCGTTTGGGCCATTATCACAATGGTCTCATCGTAATGTACGGCATGGCAACATAGTGTATTGCTCTACTGCAGTCTAATTAATTATTGCTCAATATATTATCTATCTATATAAAGATTGCAAATGAAATTAAACTTAATTTGCACTGATCTAATAAATAAGTAAACATCGTGGTAGCGAACAGTTGCTAGTGCTCTAGCTGTGCAGAAGTACTCATCAAATCTAGATTAATCAACAATTACACATTTGCTCAATGGACAGTGAGATACTTCCACTGGCATGAATGCTGACGATCTCTAATCAACCTTCTACTATTTAGACTTTAAGTTTAACTTGAAACTATACCAATTAGCAATTAAGTTATAACTATCTACAACGATATAATACGATTGTATTATACAACATTTATAATGTTACAATTATTTGTTGTGAATCCAATTAACTAAAAATACTTCTTCGAAGAACAAAATTTGTTTTTACATGGCGTAAAGGCCATCTGGTCCTTTGGAATTGGACATTTGCATTTCAAAGCAGAGTCAGATAACGTCAAACAAGAAATCCTTTTGGTGCAAATGTGGAAATAATCTGCAGAAACAATCGATGTTTGCTGTGAGACTTGAATTTCTGCATCTTTCCTGCCAATCTCCACTGATGGTCGTTGATATTTGCCAACTGGCTTGAGAGACAGCACTTTGCCTTTTCCAAACACTTCATTCCCGACCTTCCTCCAAGGATAAATTTTTGCAATGAACAGCCATTTTCCCACGTTGACGGGTAACTGGTACAGCACATTGGGTCGAAGTTTGAATGGCTTGCGTTCTAGAGTTAAGTTTTTCATTCAACGTTTGGTATGACCCTTCACCGAAAGACTTATCGTAGTTTGAAATGTCATAAATAATACATCTATCGGAACAGATTGGAGGGAAAATGGCCTTTCTGAATTAGCCCATTCGTTGTAGGTCAATTGTTTGTTGAATTTGATGCTTCTGTGATATTGAGTAGGCAAATTGTTAAAGTTGTACATTCTTCTGGGGGGGGGGGGGGGGGGGGGGGGGGGGGGGGGGGGGGGGGGGGGGGGGGGGGGGGGGGGGGGGGGGGGGGGGGGGGGGGGGGGGGGGGGGGGGGGGGGGGAGACCAGTGTGTCTGCGCTCGTAATATCTAAACAAACAAATGTCATAGAGAACGATCGGTAGAGTAGTTTAAATTATGGTTAGCACGGCAACTGGCACAGGACAAAGTTCGCCTTTATTGCTTGTACCCTTAAGCTGCTGCCATCGAGAGTTGTTGGGTCTTTGCACTTTTTCACCTTTTGCAAATCATGATTCAACTTCACAGCAAATGTCTAATGGCCCACTCAAATTGGAACTGACACAAACAGGCACAGATTGAAGGCTCAACTGGAGTGCACCGGGGTGTGTACTAACTATCGGGCGCAGAGCAGCGTGATGACCTGAAATGAATTCAGATCCGCATTGAACCACCTCACAGAGAGTGTCATTCTCCATAATCACAGATCAGTGCAATCACACAGGTAAAGCGGACACACTACTTGTGACAAGTCATTCGTCCCGTTCAGTCCTGGTTGGCAGCTGACCTTTAGTGTCGGCCGGCACATCCTCTGCAGATTATTCCGCTAATTTGTTCAGGTGTTCACAAATGACTAATTCGGACTGTCTCACTGAAGATAATAAACAAAACGTACTTTCAAGACTTATATCGCTTCTGAACCATTCGACCATCGATGCACAACATTATAATCATTACATTGGCCACAGTGGCGCCACACCACACCTACACACTCACCTTTTTGTTCATTCTGCGAGAAGACTTGCAACCGATCACTCTTGTTGACTATCACTCACACTGATCAGTGATCACATCGAGTCTCTAGTCCTTAGAATTCTCCTAGCATTTGCCGGAGGTGCTAAATTAGCACTGCTAAATTCACTGTTCAGCTGTAACTTCTGATCCAATGCGTGTAACAAGTTCGTGCAGGACTACTATATAGTATTGTACGAGATGATGAATCTATTTGTTTGTATTATTTTGAAATGTTTAGAAAGAAGAACATTCGAACTGAAGATCTGTTTTTATTATGAAATGAAATGATGCTAAGAAAGCAGTTGTGCAGAAAAACCACTGTAAAGGGAAGCTGCTTTTTGTAAAAAGTGAAGAAATGGAAAGGCATACAAGTTATTAAACTTCTTCCTTCCAGTTAGACAATGCAGCCTTTGGGCAAAAGTTATCCTCGTTTTTAAAAGGATAATACAACTCTTTTTTTTTTTTGCTTTATTTGTTGCCGTAAAAGCCCTCCTGGTCCGCTAATTGAGCCTATCACTTTGGTCACTATTTTTTGATATTTATTGATATTGAATTTCATTTATTAATCATATAACTTTCTCCTCTTTAGCTATCTCTTTGAAAAAGTCTCCTCACCGCTGCGATGCCGCGTGGGTTTAATTTTTGATTTTAATTTTCAGTGAATTTCTATTCTTGTAAAACCTAACACGCACAAAACTTTAAGCACTACTTGTTACTCATTATATTTCATTATTAATATTTCAATACATCATGTATAATATCTGCCCACTTTTCATTAAATATTATATTACCAAATGCCTCTATTGTGCATAAACCCTTTTCTTTGAAATCAGTGAATAGCTTGGTTAGGCAACTGATTTGGGTCGAGCCAATACTGACCAATCGTACCGATCTCGGTTCGGTAATGAACGGACAAACCGCAAGATTGACCTTG